>JAECZD010000046.1:0-287500 GCA_024349325.1 Pogonomyrmex californicus
TGGCAGGCTGGAAGGATTAGAAGAGCGGCTAGTCGGAATGATCCCATGTTGTTTTGTTCGTTGTCGCTGCTTTACTGCCACTCCGGTGTCCCTCACTCTCCGGTTCAGGCGACGATGGTGGGGAATGGCGCGTGGTGGGGCTCCGATTCCCCACTTTCTTCAGTTTGTCCGTATGTACTACACGGAACTTACCTCGCTTTATCTCTAGTTTTACATTATTGTTATCGAGTAGGTCGGTTATGACATAAGGTCCCGTATATTGCGGACTCAGCTTGTCTTCTCGCGGCTCTTTGAGCAGGTACGCGCGGTCGCCCTCGCGGAACGTACATGCATTTACGCGTCGGTCGTAGTACCTCTTAGATCGGATCTTCGCATTATCTAAGTTTCGGCGCGCTATCGCCTGGGCCCTACCAATTTTATCAGCTAGGTCGGCGTAGTATTCTGCGTAACTTTCGTTATTATCGTTAAATTCTACGGTCTCGCTGGTGGGTGTGCGGGCGAGGTGCCCATACACGAGCTCATGGGGAGTGAATCGGGTGCCCTCGTGCACGCTTGTGTTATATGAGAAACTGGCTAATTTTAATATTTCGTCCCAGTTCCTATCTTTGTCTACGAATTGTTTGAGGTATTCCCATAGCACGTGGTGTGATCTCTCGATCGATCCATTGGATTGGTGGTCGATACGCGGTGGTCTTAAATTGTTTTATTTTGAATTTCCGTGCAATGCATCTCATTAGTGAATTTAGGAAATGTGTGCCTTGGTCCGTAAGGATCGCCTTAGGCGCGCCGTGTACGCAAATGTATTCGTTAACGAGTGCATCCGCAACGTCGATCGCGGAGATTCCCGGTGTCGCGATGGCGGCTGAGTGCTTGGTCAAGAGATCCTGTATCGTAAGAATATATGAATTGCCAGAGCGCGTGGTAGGGAGAGGGCCCATGATATCCATGGATATCTTATCGAAGGCTCGATCGGGCGTATCTGTCAGTACCATAGGCTGTCTGACTTTTATCCGCGTTAGCTTATTTAACCGGCAATTTTGGCAATTCGATATATAGCGGTTTATCTGTTCTTTCATGCCGGGCCAGGTGTACCTTTCCTTAATTCGCGCGAGCGTCTTCGTCACACCTTTGTGACCTCCGACGGCAGACGCGTGGTACTCTTCGATTATCCGGCTTCTCTCATCTACGGGCGGAGTCGCGATTTCGTTGGTACAAATATTTATGCCTAGATTATGATCCCAAAGAGCGGTGCGGAACACTTTGTCTATTTTAGCAAATGGTACTCCATTCACATCGCTCTTGCAGACCGAAATAGTTTGTAACTCTAATTCCCGGACTATATCCACCAGGGATTTTAGTGCTTCCCTGATGCTGTCGAGAACGGTAAGCGAAGAAACATTTCTCTCGACGGGCAAAGCTATTACGAGTTTATTGCCTACGCGTCGGATCTTGCCGCGGCCCATGACATCGCAAGCCTCAGGCAAAAGGTTCTGTTTACTCAAGATACGCGCCCCTAAGTCGCATGGTTCTCCTCGCGCGTCAACAAACACTACCAGATTATCTTTTCTGTTCGCAAAGTTATCTCTTATTTCTTTTACTCGGAGATGATGCATCTGATACGGCGCATTGTCGCCGTCGAACAAGTTTTCATCTCCCGACACATCGCTTCCTTGCTCAGGGTCGCTATCAAGATTTATTTCGAGTTACATCGATTGAATCGTCATGGCCGCCGTCCTCTTTGTTATTGCGGTTAGCGTCCACTTCCGATTCTCTATTTTCCTTTAAGCAGCGGGATCCCCGGTTCTCGCGGTACGGGGTCGAGCAAAGACTCGTCGGATTCGCTTTCGTCCTCATTGATTTCGGTCGGTTGTTCGCGAGTCACCGCGAGAGGAAGCATTCGTACGGGTGGGTTTCGCGAGAGCGCGTCTGCGTTGCCTTATATAATACTACTTCATACTCGTGTTCTGCGAGCTTTAGGCGCCATCTTACCAGACGCGACGTCGGGTCCTTAACAGAGTGGAGCCACGTTAAAGGCTTATGGTCAGTAACTAATCGAAATTTGCGACCGTACAAATAAGGCCGGAAATAATTAACGCAATACACGATTCCTAGCAATTCCTTCTCGATGGTTGAGTAATTCTGTTCGGGCGGGCTCAACAATCGAGAGGCGTAAGCTATCGGTAGATCTTTGCCCAACGGTCCCTGGCTCAGGATACCGCCAATGGCAAAGTTCGAGGCGTCGGTCGTTACAATGAAGGGTTTCGTAAAGTCAGGATATTGTAACAGCGGTTCAGAGCAGAGGGCGGCCTTCAGCGTGTGGAATGCGAGTTTCTGTGCGTCACCCCACTCGAATTGTTTTTCCTTCTTTAATAAATCTGTCAGAGGCTTGGCTGTCCTGGAAAAATTCTGGATAAACCGGCGGTAATAACCAGCGAGCCCCAAGAATTGTTTAATGTTCTTTGCCGTGCGCGGCTGTGGAAAATTTTCTACGGCGTAAATTTTTTGGGGTCGGGTTTCACTCCGTCCTCGCTGATTATGTGCCCTAAGTAAATGACTTCTCTCCGGAGAAACTCGCATTTATCTGGCTGCAGGCGAAGCCCTGTCTTTCGCAGTCGTTCGGCCAATTTTTTAAACTTAATTTCGTGCTCGCGTAGAGAGCTAGCGTATACCACTATGTCGTCCAGGTAGACGAACAATTCTATCCCTTGCAACCCCGTCAGCACCTGATCCATGAGTCGCTGGAACGTCGCCGGGGCATTTTTCAGTCCGAAAGGCATTCTCTTAAAATGATAATGGCCAAAGGGTGTAGAGAAAGCTGTTTTCGGCGCGTCTGACTCATGCATCGGTATCTGATGGAAACCAGATGCCAGGTCAAAGACACTGAAATACTTGGCGCTCCCTAACTGGTCAAGTATCTCAGTGATGTTAGGGAGGGGGTACGCGTCTCCTATCGTTTTTTCATTCAATGCGCGGAAATCGATCACCATACGCCAACGCCGATTTCCTTGAGAGTCAGGTTTCTTGGGCACGATCCACAAGGGGGAATTATATGGTGAATTAGAGTGTTCGATGATATCATCTTTTAGCAATTTATCGACCTGTTTGGTGATTTCCTCCCTGTGCATCGGCGGGAATCGATATTGTTTTACGTTCACAGGAACGTTGTCGGTGGTCGCTATAACATGCGAAGTGGCGTTTGTGAAACCTAACGAATCAGTGGGGAGTTGAAAGAGGTCGGCATGGTCTCTCACAAGGGCGTCAACATGTTCCGCCTCTATGTCGCTAAGATGATCTAGCCTAAGCAGATCCCTGACAAGAGTGATTCTATCGCGCTCACGCGAAGCTTCCTCCGGTCTCGATGCGGCGACACAATTAACGGCGCGACTTGCCCGTGGCGGTCTCGGCGCGATTAAAGCGATTTCCCCTAAGGGAATCGTCGGGACGGCAATCTCTTGATCCGATTCTGTAGTATTCACGATTTGTACATATGCTCTTCCTCCCCTATTAGTCACGATAGCTTCTCCTAAGTACACTCCTTCCGCGACGCTAAGTCGAGGGAGGTAGCCGGTTTCGATTTCAGAGTTAGCGACGTTAACGTAAAACGTTGTCCGCGATCGTGCGGGAATTAGAATTCTCTTTGAATGCCTGAAGGGTAGCTTGATCCCCCGCCACTCGACTATTTCGCGAGCGAAGTCGATAGTGGCGTCATCGCGGAGGAAGTCAGATCCTAGGATTCCTCCCTGCGCAATCGGGAAGCTGTCAGGAACGGTATGCAAATTTATCTCGTGACCCCGGAACTGGACGGTTATCGACCCTAAGGTCTCGATTCTGCCGGTCGTTATCCCTGTGAGATAGATCGTATCGTTTTTGACGATGGGCGTGCTCGGATGCACGTGTTTTTTCTTTATAAGGTTAGGTGCGGCCCCGGTGTCGACCATAAAGTCAGTTGGTTCTGCTAAACCGCTAACGGATAGCAGAATGGAGGGGGCGTGAGACGGCCCAGGTAGATTTAGGATTGCGACTCGGGTGTTTGTGCTTCCTCGCGAGCCGTTTCTACCGTGTTCACCGGACGCGCATTTCTCAGGGGATCCGCACGCGGCGCGTCCATCCCGCGAGGCGGATCCTGACCGTTTCCCGGCCCGCTAAATCTACTGTTATTATACTGTCGTTTGCGGCACTCTTCGATTTCATGCCCGCGATTCTTACAGTACCTACACCACTTGTCGTTTCGCGATGTTTCGAAGTTACGCGTGACACGGTCTCCATTCCGCGGCTCGGATGGGTTTCTGTTATCGTATCGCGACGCTGGTCGCATCTCGGTGCGGCGCTCGGTCCACTCGGAGGGGCGGTGTGGTTGATAATTTCGTTCGCGGTTCCTGTAATCGCTATATTGCGGGGGCGAATGTCGCCTCTCAGGCGGGGGCGTTGGTCTGTAACGCATGTTGCGTCCCGCGTCCGGCTCGGGTGATCGGCGGCGTGCATCGGTCGTTTGTCTTGGTGGCTGTCCGATTCGCGCAGGGAGCCCGTAACGCTGGCGTTCGAGCTCATCGCGCTTCGCGATCATTTTTGCAGCTGCGAAAGCTTCGAAAGGCTCGCGATAATGCTCCGGCCGCAGCTGTAACCGGTACGGGGTGGGGAGGCCCTCGCAGAAACAGTGAGCAGTAAGCTCGTCAATTTCGCTGGTCACCGCAGAATTTAGGATCCCGCGAGCGCGTCGTTCTCCGTCGCGTATTGCAGATCGGAGCTCCTTAACGCGGTCTATGTAATCTAGGATATGTTCGTTGGGACGGAGGTGTACGGCGGTCAGTTCTCCTCGATATTGCGCTACGCTCTTGACGGAACCGAAAGCACTGTTGAGCAGATCCGAGAGTTGTGTAACTGACTCGCAGGGTTCGTCGGCTACCGCGGAATGCGCGTGACCCCGTAGTTTGGTTATAAGCAGACGCGTGAGGGGCCTTTCGTAATGCGGGGGAAGGATATCGCGAGCTTGCCTACAGGCCCCGAGGAACTTGGACAGCGGTATATTATAACCATCGAAGTGCGGCACGTACTCAGTGGCTTCCCGGTAAGTAATCTTCGGAACGGAGGGCGGTTCGGCGCCCGACTCATTGTGATCTCCGAATAGCGGTGGCGTCTCACCGAATGGCTGGCCTGGCGGTAGGCTGGGGCTTCGCAATGGAAGATCGCGGCGTATGTCCATTTCGCGTCGCATGCTATTTAATTCGGCGCGCAATGACGCCATCATATCGCTCATCTCGCGTAACGCGGCTCGACCTTCCTCGGCATCGGCGCGGTCCCGCTGCAAAGCGGCGTTTTCTGCCCGAACTCGCTCCTTCTCCCGGTTTACCGCGTCGTGTCCCAGCCTAATTTTATTCTTCTCCCGGCTTACCGCTTCATTTTCTGCGCGAACTCTCTCTCTTTCCTTTTCTAACGCATCGGCGTCGGCCTGCAATTGCGCGGCACGCTCTTCTTGCGCGGCGCGAATCCTATCGAGCTCCTCCTCAGTCAAAGGTTTCTTGGGGTTATTCCGAGTATTCATATCGCTCTCTTTAGATTTTACCGGGGTGCGAAGCATAAGGCGCGATAATCGCGGTATGAACGCTGGGTGGGTCGGTGAGATTTGCCGATATGTTCGACTCTCCCGATTAACGATATCCCACCGCTGTCACCAAATTATGTTACGTCAAAACCGCGGGGACCTCTCCGATAATCTCAGCGGCAAATTATTGAAAACGCTCTCGAGGAATTTCATGTTAAAATAGTATTTCGAAGCTAGAATATTTCTACAAGCAACGGTAGAGCGGCTCGAAACCCTGCATGCCTTAAGGGAAAGTGGCAAGGGAGACAAAAAAAGGGTCGGTCGTAAAATCCTTCCGGTAGAGTGATGCAGCTATGCGGCGGTCGGTCGACGCGAACAAAACGAATGACGCAACCCGAAGGAATCCTGAGCGCGAATACTCTTATATTCGTTCGGATCTAATTTCTTTGTACTCGATATTCTACTGCTGTAAACGTATGCCCGATGAGAAAACGCGAAAGCAATCGGGAATAAAACTTAATGTAAGATTCTCACTTACCTTTCGGTGTTTACTCTGCGCAGGTATTCAGATCGCGGTCGAAAGCTGCTTCCTGGTAAGCTGCTACGGGTGTGGATGGTGCTGGTAATGCGCTCCGAGGCGATCGTGCACTAGGAGTTCGTACTCGCCGTCAAAGGTCACTTCTTCGCCGATGATCGCGTTATGGTCGTAGATCGTGCCACGTGGAGGTCGTATTCAAGTCGCCGAAGTGTGTTATTACGACCCGCGCGGTTTTTTCGTGCCTTAGGCATTCGATAGAGGCTCCAGGCGTATGCGTATATTATATTCAATTAAGGGATTAAGGTGAGGATATTGCATTCGGCTGCGAGCCAATTACGCGTTATGGTTCGGCGTCGCGTTGGAATGCATGAGTTACCGCGTGCTCGAAGTCCAATGTTTCCTTCGTGGTAAGTGCGGATAACGCACAACACCTTGCCCCCAGAAACGATCGGAATTCTTGCTTTGATTGCTAATTGTTCGGTAAAACAAGGTTTGAGTAATTATAAATGCCCGTTGCCTCTTTAGCCTCGCGAACACTTCCGATTTCTCGCGACGATAGGAAGGATGATGCAATGAATGACACGTGGCGAATACACTGTACTTATTATATTCAAATATTCAGGAATCGAATTACACTCGCGTAACACTTGATTAAATTTAGAGCAATACAAGATTTAGAATACAAATGATCACTTAATTTACTGAACTAGAATTTAGAATTGACGAAGTAGAATTGACTTAAAATTAGAATTGGAATTGAGATTGACACTCGCACGATGTGTACTACTCGACGGCGCGTACAAGAGTGAACGAGCATGGCCGCGTGTTGTAACGCGTGCCTGCGGCGGCGCTGTTGCGCAACATGGCGGATGGCGTGGGTACGCCAACGCACGTGGCGCAAGATGGTGGATGGCGTGGGTACGCCGAAGCACGTGGCGCAAGATGGCGGGCGGCGTGGGTACGCCAACGCACGTGGCGCTCGCGGCGGTCATAGACTATAGAACTAGACTAGACGCGCGTATCTATAATGGTCGTTGGTCGGCCAATCAGCGCGCGGCTGACCGGAGATGATGCGCAACGGCAACGCGAGCCTTATTGTAGTATTAACAATTTTACAACTAATTAAATTGATATCGTTATCGTTAACATGATTTTGTTATCAATGTAAGTGTTATCTTTCACATACTACTAATTATTAATCTGACCATTATCATTAAATTATTATTAATTATTAACTAGTAACCTATTAGTATTATTATTATTTAGCGGCGGTGATTATGTTATGAGTAAGGAAAGCGGTAATTGTTATTACTACTTATTATCTTATTTATTATTATTATTTAATTTTATTACTTGTTTTAGAAAAAATGCTTACTATTATCGGTTATTTAATAATTGCAACTGTGAGATTGCCTATATATACTTATATTTACTATGATATATGTGTGCTGGCGGTAATGCGCATCACGTGGTGCGTCGACGGCAGGAGAGCCGGTAGTTGCCAACTTCGGGGATTAGAATAATGGCGCTTCTGCGCAGGTGAGATAAAAAGGAGAAGGAAAAATTTTTTTACCCGTTGGCTCTCCTGACGTCACATAAGCATTTTTTTCTAAAACAAGTAATAAAAATTAAATAATAATAATAAATAAGATAATAAGTAGTAATAACAATTACCGCTTCCCTTAGTTATAACATAATCGCCGGTAAATAATAATAATACTAATAGGTTACTAGTTAATAATTAATAATAATTTAATGATAATGGTCAGATTAATAACTCTAGTATGTGGAAGATAACACTTACATTGATAACAAAATCATGTTAACGATAACGATATCAATTTAATTAGTTGTAAAATTGTTAATACTACAATAAGGCTCATATTAAGCCGTTGCGCATCATCTCCGGTCAGCCGCGCGCTGATTGGCCGACCAACGACCATTATAGATATGCGCGTCTAGTCTAGTTCTATAGTCTATGACCGCCGCGAGCGCCACGTGCGTTGGCGTACCCACGCCGCCCGCCATCTTGCGCAATGTGCTTCGGCATACCAACGCCATCGCCATCTTATGCCACGTGCGTTGGCGTACCCCACGCCATCCGCCATGTTGCGCAACAGCGCCGCCGCAGGCACGCGTTACAACACGCGCCATGCTCGTACACTCTTGTACGCGCTGTCGAGTAGTACACATCGTGCGAGACCCCAATTCCAATTCTAATTTTAATCAATTCTACTTCGTCAATTCTAAATTCTAGTTCAGTAAATTATGATCATTTGTATTCGAAATCTTGTATTGCTCTAAATTCAATGAAGTGTTACGCGAGTGTAATTCGATTCCCGAATATTTGAATATAATAAGCTAGTGTATTCGCCACGCGTCATTCATTGCATCATCCTTCCTATCGTCGCGAGAAATCGGAAGTGTTCGCGAGGCTAAAGAGGCAACGGGCATTTATAATTACTCAAACCTTGTTTTACCGAACAATTAGCAACCAAAGCAAGAATTCCGATCGTTTCTCTAAAGGTATGTTGTGCGTTATCCGCACTTACCAATAAAGGAAACATTGGACTTCGAGCACAGTAACTCATGCATTCCAACGCGACGCCGAACCATAACGCGTAATTGGCTCGCAGCCGAATGCAATATCCTCACCTTAATCCCTTAATTGAATATAATATACGCATATGCCTGGAGCCTCTATCGAATGCCTAAGGCACGAAAAAACTGCGCGGGTCGTAATAACACAGTTCGGCGACTTGAATACGACTCTCCACGTGGCCGCGATCTACGACCATAACGCGATCATCGGCGAAGAAGTGACCTTTGACGGCGAGTACGAACTCCTAGTGCACGATCGCCTCTGGAGCGCATTACCAGCACCATTCACACCCGTAGCAGCTTACCAGGAAGCAGCTTTCGACCGCGCATTCCCCGAGGAGTACCTGCGCAGAGTAAACACCGAAAGGTAAGTGAGAATCTTACATTAAGTTTTATTCCCGATTGCTTTCGCGTTTTCTCATCGGGCATACGTTTACAGCAGTAAAATATCGAGTACAAAGAAATTGGAATCCGAACGAATATAAGAGTATTCTATACCACGATTCCTTCGGGTTGCGTCATTCGTTTTGTTCGCGACGACCGCCGCATAGTGCATCACTCTACCGAAGGGATTTTACGACCGACCCTTTTTTTTGTCTCCTTGCCACTTTCCCTTAAGGCATGCAGGGTTTCGAGCCGCTCTACCGTTGCTTGTAGAAATATTCTAGCTTCGAAATAATATTTTACCATGAAATTCTTCGAGAGCGTTTTCACAATTTGCCGCTGAGATTATCGGAGAAGTCCTCGCGGTTTTGACGTAACATCGGAAGTAACAAAGAAAATAGAGTTTAATATCGCATCCTTATCTAGCATTTCAACATTAACAACAAAATCTTAACAAATTAATATAAAAATAGTAAATAATGAAGAATAAAAACAAATGTAGGAAGTAATTTCCGCCCAATGCACGAAAACTATAACAAAATAATTATCGGTACATTGTAATATTTTTATTAACAATTAATAAACAAAATCATATAATTATATAAATAAATAAAATTACCAACCAATTCTTTATATCGTCAAATATAACTTCAGAAATTAAGAAGTCTTGTATATCAAACCTTTCACTTTTGTTCCATTTTAATAATAAATATAAAAGCAAAGGTTAACAAAATTAATAATAATAGAAAGGATGTGAATAAGGAATAAAAATATAATGACAATCTAACAAAATCCATGACGAAACATTTATTTCTCCAACAGTTCATCTGAAATATATCCTATTTCAAGGATAAATTTTGTTGATGTCCTTATATATGGATATTTCAAAGGGGTTCATTTTCCATCGAAAATCCTTTCGAAAAACCATAAATACAGTTTGAGGTTAAGCGATTTTTACCTCCCGAAGATTATAAATAAATTAAGGGATATGAGTATCAATACACATAATATACATATATACGTATTATACATTTTTTATAAGATATAGTTTTCTTTATGAAATTATATAAACAACCCTGATAGAGATATTTTTCTATCCAGAAAAGAAATTACGATTAAATTTCGTTTAATAAAATTTATAAATAAATAAATTATTTTATTAACAAATAATTATTATAAAGATTTGGACAATACACAGGAAAATCCTGCAACTTACTATTACACATGCCTATTTAACTGCAATTGTTTAGAAGATATTTAAACAATATAAATTATTATTAATACAACTTGTTCAAAAACTTCAAATCAGTTCTTACAGGTAAATTCCCGTATATAAATTATTTTCAACTTCTAGAAACCTCATTCTAGACTTATATTTATAATTGTTACTTCATTAACACTAATTGGCGTATTTAAAAATTTTTGATTATTAATATGCATGGAAACTAAATTTAACGATTCAACCAATCACAATCAGAAAGCCATTTTGTACCTGAAAACATTTAATAAATAATGTATTACAAATGTAAAAAGATACTGACAGATATTTTAGATATACTAATTATACGATGTAATCATTATTATTATAAAATTGCAAAGTATATCTAAATGATATTGCGATGATTAATATTTATTATAAAGCTTAAATTCGAGCAAATTGTATGAAAAGGAACATTATAACGAAGTATAACTTTTGAAAGTAAATAAACGATTGAATAGTCACAAGTGTGACTTCATGGTCGTTTGTAAGCGAAAATAAGTTGTCGTCAGCCAAGGCTGCCATAATATCTTAAAGTCATAAAGTGCACTCATGTATCAGCTTGTAAGCGAAAATGTCAAGGGCCGCCATAATATCTTAATCATAAATGTGACTTCATGATCAGCCAGCGAAAGTTGCCAATCGTTAAATCCGTTAGGCGCCATAATATTTTAGTAAACAATGAGTCATCGCTGACTCATAGCAAGTCGACAGAAAACTATATGTCAAGAATTAACTAAAGAATCTTAAACGCGTGAATATAGGGCTGACTCATAGTGAAAAAGTAGACTGAATACAGGCAAACCAGCCAAGGCCATTTTGGTAATAAACTTTATTCAGACTCCAACATAACATTGGAGGTTTTAGGTCAATTCTACTCCATGTTTTGGAAACATATAAAATTCCTCGAGCGATTGTTACCTCGGCGCATCTATTTCATCATTGCGCTTACATTTTGCATTCCGGGCCCCGCACTCCCGCTAAATATATATATATATATATATATATATATATATATATATATATATATATATTTATATATCCATTATTATAACCGTGAATAAATTCCGACGAATTAAATAAATAATAAGTGCGATATTATATTACCCCATATTCAAAAATCGAAAATAAACTCTTTCCCGACCGATTTTAAATAGTTCCTCAAATTTCGATTATTCCGTTCGCCCAATCCTTCGCAGTATTCTTATCCTGAGGTTTTCCTCTTAACCGCACGGAAAAAGAATCCCACAAATAACGTGTGAGTGTAGCAGTCGAGGATCTGTTAATTTCGCTCCGTCCGGATCTATCAGGACTTCCTAGGACGTCACATCTCCATAGCGCAATTCGCGTGACGCTCGCAGTGAAATGCTCGAACGTCGTTCAGAGTGCTTAGGCGCCCTATATCCTTGAAATCCGCGTCGATAGTCTCAACGATCACGTCGTGGTCCGCGATGAAGTCGCAGCCGAGAATTTCCTCTAACTTTTTCTCCAAACCTTTGACGTACAATTGTTTAGGTGCGTCTCGCGATTGATCGCACGCCGTTTCGAATCACGTGCTTCGAGAGTCTGTATGCTACGTCGCCGTCGCTCCACTGCAGGCCGTGATGATTGGAGGTTATCCAGCACGTTTTAGATTTTTCCGTCTTTGTAAGAAGATTCCAGGGTATCGCTTCTCGAAATATTCGATGAGTTAGCTCTTTCCATGTTTGAATATCGCCATCTCTTTAACCATAAATTTCTCCCGAACGGTAAAACCTGCATATCGATCGGTACGTTTGGCATCGTTCTCGTAGGAAAACCGCGATCACGTGAGTTTACGTACGACGTTCGTCAGTGGGTTATACTCTACAACTCTATCGTGAATGATGAGACAATAAGCCGTTGTGTTAGCCGGAACGTTCTTTTTGCATTCGAATTCTACACGAACGTCGACGGTGGCGCTCTTGATTGATCGTTCTGGTGAACAATCGATGACCACCAACGGACCGTATTGCAGAAATCTAGTGACAGTTATGAACGGTTCGCAGGTCTCGCACCCGTAATACATCTTTCAAAATTTCAGATACATATCGTACAGCACTGCGAACTTGTTACGCTCGAAATCTAGATTCATATCGTCGTAGGGATAGAACTCGAATTCAAATAGAGTTTTACATTAGTCAGCTTGCAATCGTCGAATTTAGAAACATCTTCCAACGGTACGTTTTTCCTTCCGGTCTGTAGCGCGTAGATCACGTATCGTGGTTTCTCTAATTGCGTCGCCGCTTTTACCGCCCAGGAATGCTTGGTCGTACTTTGCAACAGCGGAAATTCGTACAGATCCCACGAACAAAAGCCCATGCTCAGATATCGTCCACTGTCCAACGTTCGCAGAAGCGACAGTTTGTTAACGTCATTAAGTATCACGTGTGGCATTCGCCACTGTATTCTCAACAAGGTGATTTTTGGTCTCTGATCTGAATGTGCCACGACGCAATTGATATCGTTGCGAGCGCGTATCAGAATGAGTTCGTGTCGCGCGTTTATTACTATGCGTTTGTGTCTTCGCAGAAACCGAGGAGTATGTTGAGAGTGCACGCAAAAGTTGAAATCGTCTAACGCTATAGCCGGTATTTTCCATCCGGTGTTCTGTAAAGCTCTATCTGTCTCGTAGCTCAACGATGCGTAGTTTTTCATCAAGGTCATTATGCCAACGTTCGCTCTTATCGATCTCCACGCCATTGAGCTCGTATCAAATCTCGTCGAACATAAACGCGACGCAGTTGTTGACTAGCCTCGCTCTCGTAATCCCTTCGCCGTGCCTTCCTTCGTCGTTCCTTCCTTCGCGCTCTCTCTCATCGCGAATTTTCCCTCGATGTATAGAAAACTTTCGCATGGCAACGTATACAGATCTTATTGCTGTATAGGTATTCGTATCTCGTCGCTGTATCCGAACGTTGTATTAGCGTACGGATTGTAAGTGTGGGTTTCTATTCTCACGATACGATCGTCAAAGATCAGGGCACCTCCGATACTTAAAATGTCGCTCGCCATGTCGATTCTTCACGACGAAACCTAAAGATCTTAAGAACGCAACGTTCGCAGCGTTCAGCTCGTTCGCTCTTCCCTCGCGCGCCTTCCTCGTCGCGTCGTTTTGCGGTAGGATCGCGGATGTAGCGTTTGCGTTTCCTCCTCTCGTGTACCACTCGTTCAGAACGAGCATCTTTCGCTCTCGCGCATTTCTCTCTCTAATGCCTTCGTCGTCGCACGTGAAGTCGCGCCGTTATCTCCTCTCCGCGAAAATCTATCGGTCGTCTGTCTTGATCCACGACTCGAAGCGTGATATCGGTAACGTTTCGCGCGATGATCGGAAAGTAAATGATCGATGTCGGAGCGTTCGACAGCCCGGAGGAACGTTCGGCGAAAACTCGTGTATCGTGTGAACCGGCTCGTTGTTGCTATATGCACCCGCGGTGTATTACACTCACCCGAATGATATTCACGCTCATGATATTACGGGTCCGTCGGAAGTGTGCCATTTGTTCGGTTGTAGCACGCGCGATGACGAGAATCCCAGGAGCGAACCGATGTTGTTCGGTTTCGCGAAATCGATTTGATGTTCGCACCTGATCTCGCTTTTCATAGTGTTCTCATTGGCTCGAATGATTAGAGACCGCGCGCTCCTCTCGCCCTCGTCGCTCTCGTCGTAGACGATGTCGTCGCTCTCGTCATCGTCGCTCGTCCTCTTGCTTTCGTCGATCTTTCGCTTTTTAGAGATAGCGGCGTTCAGATATCTTTCTATCGCGCTCAATTCGTACGAACCTTCGGGAATCACGATCGTTTTGTCGTCGTAATAGAACTTATTATTTGTAGAATCGACGTTCGGTATAGTGTTGTACGTTTCGAAATTCGTAAGACCTCGTAATCGTAATCGTCGTCGCTCAGATCTAAAGCGGGAAAATAGCACGCCGTGAGAACGCTATTCTTACCGGTGAACGAAAGGCTCAGCGACATCGCGACTGTGACGTCCTAGGAAGTCCTGATAGATCGGACGGAGCCGAAATTAACAGATCCTCGACTGCTACACTCACACGTTATTTGTGGGATTCTTTTCCGTGCGGTTAAGAGGGTAAAACCTCAGGATTAGATACTGCGAAGGAAGTGGGTAACAGGAATGTCGAAGTGACTTCTATTTTCAGGAAAGAGTTTTCGATTTTGGGGATAAGGAATAATATAATATCACACTTGTGGTATTTGTATCGGAATTTATTCACTGTTATAAATAATAGATATATAAATATATATACATATATATATATTTAGCGAGTGCGAGTGAAAGTACAAGTGCAAAAATGTAAGTGCCCGTGGATGGGGAAACGTAAGTGCGCCGAGGTATTGTCGCTCGAGGTTTTTATATGTTGCCAAAACATGGAAGTAGGGGTGACCTAAATTCCAATGTTATGATTCTACAGGTCTGAATAAAGTTTATTACCAAATGGCCTTGGCACGGTTTGCCTATTGTTAGTCTACTTTTCACTATGAGTCAGCTATGATTCACGCGTTTAAGACCTTTTAGTTGTTCTTGACATAGTTTTCTATTGGTCGACTTAGCTATGAGTCAGCGATGACTCGTGGTACTAAAATATTATGGCGCCCTTGACATTTAACGTTGGCCTACTTTCGCTTACAACTGATCATGAGTCACATTTGTGATTAAGTATTATGGCGGCCTTGACATTTAACGTTGGCTTATTTTCGCTTACAAACTGACCATGAGTCACACTTGTGACTAAGTATTATGGCGGCCTTGACATTTAACGTTGGCTTATTTTCGCTTACAAACTGACCATGAGTCACACTTGTGACTATTCAATCGATCTATTTTTACTTTCAAAGAGTTATACTTCGTTATAATAATTCCTTTTCATACAATTTGCTCGAATTTAAGCTTTTATAATAAATATTAATCATCGCAATATCGTTTTAGATATACTTTACAATTTTTATAATAATAATGATTACATCGTATAATTAGTATATCTAAAATATGTCAGTATAACTCTTTTTACATTTGTAATACATTATTTATTAAATGTTTTCAGGTACAAAATGGCTCTGATTGTGATTGGTTGAATCGTTAGGGTAGTTTTCCATGCATATTAATAATCAAAATTTTGTCATAGCCATAGAATTAGTGTTAATGAAAAAAGGGAAGTAACAATTATAAATATAAGTCTAGAATGAAGGTTTCTAGAAGTTGAAATGGTTTATATACGGAGATTTGCCTGCTGAACTGATTTGAGTTTTTGAGGTAAGTGTATGTAAGCAAGTTTATAATTGTTTAAATATCTTCTAAACGATGCGAGTTAGGTAGGTATGTGTAATGAGGTAAGTTGCAGGATTTCCTGTGTGTTGTCCAAATCTTTTATAATAATTATTTGTTAATATAATAATTTATTTATTTATAAATTTTATTAAACGAAATTTAAATCGTAGAATTTCTTTTCTGAGATAAAATATGTTTCTATCGGGGTTGTTTATATAATTTCATAAAGAAAACTATATCTTATAAGGAAATGTATAATGTACGTATATATGTATATATGTGTGTGTGCTTTCATATACCCTTAATTTTGTTTATATCTTGAGAATTAAGAATCGTAGCCACAAACTGTATTTATGTTTTCGAAAGGATTTTCGATGGAGAATGTATTTATACAGGAAAAATATATCCATATAAGGACATCAACAAAATTTATCCTTGAAATAAGGATATGTTTCAGATGAACTGTTGAATAAATGTTTCGTCATGGATTTTGTTATATTGTCATTATGACTTTTATTCCTTATTCACATCCTTTCTATTATTATTAATTTTGTTATTAACTTTTATATTTATTATTAAAATGGAACAAAAGTGAAAGGTTTGATATACAAAGATTTCTTAGTTTCTGAAGTTATATTTGACGATATAAAGAAATTGGTTGGTATTTTGTTATTTATATAATTATATGATTTTGTTTATTAATTGTTAATAAAAATATTACAATGTACCGATAATTGTTTTGTTATAGTTTTCGTGCATTACGTGGGCGAGGTTATACTTCCTACATTTGTTTTTTATTCATTATTTACTATTTTATATTAATTTGTTAAGATTTTGTTGTTAATGTTGAAATGCTTAGATAAGGATGCGATATTAAGCTCTATTTTCTTTGTTACTTTACCGAACAGTCTGGGGAAGTGATTTTGGTATGTTCTGTTTTTTGTTAGTGAGGTTCTAGGGAAAATTTACTAGGAGCATTAAGGCTGTAGTAGCGCCATAAGGTTGTGGTAAGAAGCGGCCATTTTGTATAAATCTTTAAATAATTTTAAGCGGTATATTCTTTTATTATGTGTATACCAAAGGCTTGACGGTGCTGTCTCCTAACACAGTCAGTCATAAATAATTAAAAATTTAAAAAGAAAAATTTACATTAGACATGACTAGAGGTACTCTCGGCGCTGGGACGTGACACGACCGATTCTCGAGAGAAATCGCAGGCACAACTGACCGCAAATGCTCTGATCGAATGTCTGATACGATCCGCGATTGTACGTTATATTTACGCCGCCTAGATATCTCTCGAGTTTCCTCGGCGGTCGAAGATTGCCGAAACTGTCGAAGTAAATCGCGTCGTTTCCCCTCTTCGCATAGGCGATTCAGTGAGTACCCGAGCCCATCGAGTCGTCGAGATTCACGATGCCGCTCTTGTTACGTCGCGCCTTCGATGGTAATGCGTCACGCATAAACACTTCTTCTGAAGGCACTCGTAGACGACGCCGAGCGGTTCAGCTGTTCGTCCATCGTAATGCCGGAGAGCGGTAACTCGAGCGATTCTAACGTTTCCTTCCATGATTTTTTTTTTTTTCGTTCTTTTCGTCACACCGCTGCCGTTTGTAAGGCGCTAGATGCAATCCGTGACCCTCCATCGCTCGATTGTGACGTTGCAATTCCTCCAGTTGACGCCGTGCAGTTTTACTGGCGTTTACCGCCTTCGCGACACCCGCCGCGCCACCGATCAAAGAACCGAGCGTGCCTAATATCGGAAAAATGGGTAACAAGCCTCCGCGTTTCACCATTGGAAGTATCCTTCTCGTTGTCGTCTTCCTCCTCTTCTTTCTCAAACCCATACCTAGCTTTGTTTTTGCTTTCATAGCAGCCCATACGGCGGTCGCGGCGGCTCTCTCACCGAAGGTGGAATCTCCGGCCGTTATACGTTCGCGCGCTTTCTCGGCGAGAGCTCGGTCGGCGTCGTGGTGATCGGCGAGTTTCTTATTTCGCGAATAGCAATGCGAAAAAATGTCGTGCTTGCGGTACGCCGCATCCAACGGATTTACGCCTCGATCGCCGCGCGCCAATCGCTTCGCGAGATGGGTGCCGGGCCCGCAAAATTGATACCCGGAAATATGTATTGAAGGAAGCGCGTTTATCGCTGTATCGAGAAGTCCCGCGCCGCTACATTCGTTACAATTTTTGATAAGAGGCGCAGGACCGTCTATATGCAATTGTTGCCACGGACGATTATAATGCCAGACACACGCGACAACGTTGTACCTGGGGTCCGCTCTCAGATGATCGGGTAGTCTGTTCCACAGTAGCTCCACCTATCTGTCGAAATCGCACACGAGAACGAACTTCGGGATAAGTCGCAACTGTTGGGTGGATAGATTGAGAATATCGCGTTTGTCCGTCAATAGGGGTACACCGATCACTGTGCGTGATCGAATCGCCGTCGAGTATATGGAACGATTATCGGTCGTGACTCCTCGAAGCGAGCGCGCGTAAATGCGATTGTTCGACGGTCGCCGGTTATAGGAGTGCTCAATCTCGACCGTAAGGCTCGACGAATCTCGGGCGACGCGGTCGGGAGGGCGCGCAGACACGGCCCTCTACTACCGAACACGATACGTTGCATCATTTGCGGCCCCTCCAATTGCGGTAAATCGAACGTGTTGATAAGCATGCTCGAAAGTCCGCACGGCGCGCGCTTTGAGAACGTGTACGTCTACTCGAAATCCCTGCAACAACCAAAGTATCGATACCTGGCGGAACTGCTCGAGTCGATGGACGAGATCGGCTATCGCGCGTTCTCAAACAATAGCGACGTCGTGCCACCGAGCGAGGCGCTTCCCGATTCGATATTCGTATTCGACGACGTGGCCTGTGACAAGCAGAACGCGATCAGGGAATATTTCGCCATGGGTCGACACTCGAACATCGATTGTTTTTATCTTTGTCAGACATACGCTAAAATTCCAAAACACCTGATACGCGACAACGCGAATCTCTTGATTCTGTTTAAGTGATGGCACTAACCTAAAGCACATTTACAACGAGCACGTGAACACGGATATGTCGTATGAGAATTTTTACGCCTTGTGTCGCGCGTGTTGGAAACGCAAATATGGTTTCGTAGTCATCGATAAAGACAGCGCGTTAAGGAATGGTAGATACAGACGAGGATTTAACGATTTCGCCGTGGTGTAAACCGATCAGTTGTGCTACGAGGATGGACGTTGACGCTGCTGCGAGTATGAACGTTGACGCTGCGACTGGTACAAACGTCGCTCGGCAGGAAAAAACGGCGCGAGAGATCGCGAAAACTCAGAACTCTATACGTAAAAAGTACAGAGAGTTAAAGACCGGTGAGATAGAAGAGGAGATCGCGCTGGAGAGGCGACTCAAGCCGATCGTTCAGCCGTTGAAACGAATCGCCGAGAACACCGCGCGAGACGAGTCGACCGAGAGAATCGACCCGATCGTGTTCGTCGGCGCTAAGAGGAAACGCGAGACCGATGACGACGACGAGCCACCGTCTAGATCGACGAAGAGACGCCTCTCGACGAGATCGCCCTTGTTCGCGACGGTGAATCCCGCGATTAGAAACGCATCGGAAGAATCGATCACGAACGCGCAATGGGGATCGTTAGGTCGGAATATATGGGCGCGCTTCTAAGCGGGGACAGACAGAGCGAGATCGATCACGTTTACGGGGTGTACTTCGACTTAGACGGCTCGATGCTTGGCGACAGGCGATTCGACGTGACCGCCGATGACAGCGTAATCGTGGGCGACACGCGATATCCGGGTACCCCGGACTTATACGAGTTGATCTTCAAGAGACTTCCCGACGACGCCGTGTACACGGAGAACGACAAGCAAACGTACAAGAGTATACTGTTAACTACAAACGCCCATCGGCGTGGTCACAACGCGCTTATGCCCATTCTAGGAAACAAAGGTTTCAAGTACAAGCATATCATCGCGCCGCTATTGCTCGATAGAGACAAAAGTGGCGCTGGTACTGGTAAAGCGAGAAAAAAGGGATCGACTTTGTTCCATCCGCTATGCAGAAGAATCGAGTACGTTCATTGGGACGATTCCAACGAACTAGTCGATCGTCTTCGATTGCTCGATGCCTCTAGACGAGCTGGCAACGACGCTCACGACAACGAGATTCTATCGATACTCGAGGAGCTTCGTGAGATCGACGCGATTGGTAAAACGCGGCGCGCGCTCGCGGCGACCGGTATTCCCGTTATGTTGGTGAACAAGTTCGGAAAACCGTTGGAGTTGTTCGGCGGAGGCGACAGGGCACGCTCGCGACCGTCGATCGATTCCTTGCGTCGCTATGTGCGTAATAACGCGCTCTGTCTAAGTGACGATTATTACGACGCTAGAGACAAAATCATACGGCGTTTAGCCGCACCTAGAACCGATACCGACGCCGCGAGTAAAAGCAACGTGGACAGCGCGTTTCGAGACGCGGAAACGAAAATCTCCGAGCGAATTCTCGGCGAGCACTCGAACGTTGCTGTCGCAGATGAACGAGAGCACGGTTAGATCGATCGGCGAATTGAGAATCTATGACGCGCGTAGCCAGATTGTTTCTCAAATACGATATGCAGATCGCCGAGATTACGAGCAGATTATCGCGCGCGGTAGATTCGTCATCCGCGAGGGCATGATGTCCATGAACAAATTCGGGAAGTCTCTGGAGAGGCAACGCGGCGTTGACGATCGTTCGACGATCGCATCCCTGCGGGCGTACGTGCGTCGCAGCGCGCTCTACCTTAATCCGGACGACTACGACGTCAACAGACGCAAGATACGCCATTTGGATACACCGATCGACGATACCGACGCGACGACCATGGTTACGTCGACAACGCACTTCGCGTAAGGAGAGGAGTCGAAAGTTCTAACGAACGAGCTACGAAAACGGCTCGAAGATATGAATAAGCGAATTCGAAATATTCTCCTACAGTATTACGACGTAAAAACCGAAGTGGACGTTCTGCGACACCTCGAGAAGAAGAGCGAAGCCTCGCTCGTCGATCACGACAAACGAATAGAGGAAACGAGAGACGCTGTGGAACGAGAGCTCTCGTTCGGGGACGAATCGCGAGAGAAAGATCTGAGCGAAATCCGAAGGGTTATCGAGACGCTCGATGACGCTCAGAAAAAACGAACGCGACATTTAGAGGAATCGCTGCGACAAATCGAGGAGAGAGAAGAGAGGCCTCGCTCGTCGATCTCGATAAACGAATAAGGGAAACGAAACAAGCGCTCGATAAACGAAACAACCAACGAATTAAAGATCTGCTTATGTTTCAACGTGAGTTGGGACGAACAGAGGAAAAACAGGACAAAATGCAAGCTAAAGACTCGAGCGAGATCCGAAAGACCTGATTAATGTTTGAACGAGGAACAGGTGCGAACGCGCACGAATAAAACCAACGCGAATCGCGCCTCCTCGTAAAATCAGCGATGAGCGTCGAGAAGAGGAGACTCGTCGAGGAGCTTCACACGCCCGCGCGAAGAAACTTTCCGCGTCGTCGAGTCGTGGTGCGCGGTTACGACGACCTGTGGCAGGCCGATGTCGTCGAGATGCGTCCGTACGCGCGACGAAACAAAGGCTACAACTACGTGATGACGGTCATCGACGTGTTGAGCAAATACGCTTGGACTGTGCCGCTGAAGAGCAAGAGTGGAGGCGAGGTAGCCGCGGCGTTATCCAAGATATTTCGCGACGACGCTCGACATCCGCGAAATCTACAAACGGACAAGGGCAAGGAGTTTTACAACGCCTCCGTAAAAGCGGTTACTGATAGGTACAATATACGCCACTACTCGACGTACTCGGTGATGAAAGCGGCTGTTGTGAAGCGATTTAATCGCACGCTCAAGAACAATATGTGGAAGCTCTTCACGCTCAACGGGTCGTACAGATGGCTCGACGCTCTACCGCGTTTAATCTCGGAATATAACCACCGCGCGCATCGAACGATCGGAATGCGACCGGCGGAGTCCAGCCATTGCCAAGAGACTCCTCTCCACGGTATACAGTCACTTGAAAATCGCAGCCCCGCAAGATTAGGTGAACGATCCGGTACGCGTCAGCAAGTTCAAAACGATCTTCGAAAAGGGATATACGCCTAACTGGACGACTGAGATTTTTCGAATCGCTAAGGTGCAACGCACGAATCCCGTGACATATCTGCTGAAAGACTATCGTAAAGAGCCAATAGCCGGAGGGTTTTACGAACACGAGTTACTGCGAGTTTCCAATCCCGATATCTATTTCGTTGAGAAAGTGCTACGTAGAAAGAACGATAGAGTTTTTGTCAAATGGTTAGGAATGGACAATACACATAACTCTTGGATTCACAAAACAGCTGTATTGTAATGAATAAAGAGTATACAGTATTACTTATTCTATATTGGTACAAATTTTTACTTATTCTATATTGGTACAAATTTTTTATACTACATTAGTATCTAATAACGGTATCTAATAACGGTATCTTATAATGGCCCCACGGTAATGTATTGGTGGAGTCGGGTATTAAGTATCGCTTGTCGTCGTGAGGACTCAAAGCTAGCTTCAGTTCGACACGATGTGTAAACCTCGTGCAGCATCGAGCGTATGCACGCCTGACGTCTCGATTGCTGCGACGATTCAAGCAACGTGCGAAATTCTCGAACGTTATCGTTTTCGCGACGGTACTCCTCCTGACGCCCTTTATTCTCTTCGTATCGCTCTTTCCCAAAACTCTCAGAGCGTACATCTTCGCCCTAAGTCCTATGAACTCCGTCATGACCGCTCCGTTGTTCTCGTCTTTCATCAAACCGAGAACCTTCTTGTTCGCGCGTGGTATATCGCGTTGTCGGGATAATCGCTGGTATCGAATCTCGCGATATCTCGCTTCATATTCTCGTAAACGTTTCGACATTCCAGAAAATATATCAAGCTATCGGTATCCGTGTACATGATTTTGCATTTAGAGCGATAGAGCGGCATCATATAATCGTAAATGTACAATCGCATCTTGGATATCTCTAGAATGCACATACCGACGCAGATTGGTTTGTTAAATTGAACCTCGAGTTTGCGTAACTCGATAGCCATGAGATTCTCGTCGAAAACGCTCCTACTGTGAAAATTCGCGATCAGCGCCTCCGCGCCATATCTTCCGTCCCAACGTCACGAGTCTCACGTCTACGTAATTGCGCACGTTTTCCATTGTTTTGCCAAAACCGCGTTATTCATCAGCTTATACAGATCCTCTCGAATCGTTGCTCGCGCGAGTTCTCCGTTCCGTATTAAGCTCGATGTACGCGCGCAACCAAGGAGACTGCGCGAACCGCAACGCGCGATAGATCTTCGTCACGCGTAAACCGTGTCGCACGCACTGCTGAAGATTGCGATAATGCGTCACGTAACGCGACTTGTCGTAGAGCGTAGCGAGTAGCTTTTTGATTTCCCGGCGGTCTTTCACGCGTCGGGCAGAACGGAAGATCCGCGTGATCGTCGTAAAGATGTCGCGGATACTGAGATCGACTTCTAGAATATAACCGATATCGGAGTCAGATGGCACGGACATAATATCAAGACCCTCGACATCCTCGACACACTGAAATTCCGCATACGGTAAAGGTTCACACATGGCCCAGCCGTAGAGATTGTTCACATCGTAGTACATGAGATACGACGACGGCTGAGACGAGTCATATGACGATTCATATTGGTTATTAACTCGCGCGTATCTGTTCGAGCATTGGCTTAAACCACCGCGTATACCGCGCTCTACGAACATCACTATATCAATATCGGTAAGCAGATCGAATCGAACGTTCGTGTATTTCAACATAGCGTCCCACGTATATCCCGGTAATGTGAAATAATGCGCTGGATCCAAATTGTAACTTTCCATACAAGTATCTCGAAAATTTTCAAAAACATCTGCCAAAAGAAGCACATCCGTTTTCAAAGATCGCTGTATTCGCCGAGAGTTTTCACGTGAAAACGCTCCCATATCCTTCGCGCGTGTTCGTAATCACTAACGCTCACAGTTTCACCAGTTAAAGAACTGTAAAAGGCTTCGATCGGCGGTAATTCGGTCACTAACAGTTTATCAACGCTATCGATGTACTCGTACGGAAATACGCCCTTGCGCGTGAGCAACTCGAAATCCTCCGCGATGATCGTATTCGAATCGCGAGATTCTCAATTTTTCCCGATCAAGATACGAGGCTACTTTTTCTAAACTAGTATTGAGAAACTTAAACGAATCCACGTAGCTTAACACAATTTTTCCATTTTCCGTACGCCGAATCGTTGATGATTTTGAAAACGCGATGTAATTTTTAGTCAACGGTAACAAATCGACTCTACCCTCGAAAGCGTTCGCCATATCCTTAATAATGAAATGTGCATCATAACCGGATAGATTGTGAAAACAAACGGGAATAACGAACGCGTTCTGATAGTTCAAATTCGCAGCTCGCGTGCGCGGGTTCTCTGTATCGTCCGGTAAGATGACAGTGATCGCGCACGCGAATATCGTACGACTCAAAGCTCCTTCCGCACACGTGACAATTTGTCGCTCTTTGAAAAGCTCTGCTCGTTCGGCGTGAGCTCCGACATCGGTACGCTCGCGCACAGAATCTTCTTCACGCGACATGCGAGAGCGCGCAGCTCCTCGACGAACTACGAGACGCAGTCGTGTGACGTCAGGAGAGCCCGGGTAAAAAATTTTTCCTTCTCCTTTTTATCTCACCTGCGCAGAAGCGCCATTATTCTAATCCCCGAAGTTGGCAACTACCGGCTCTCCTGCCGTCGACGTACCACGTGATGCGCATTACCGCCAGCACACATATACCATAGTAAATATAAGTATTATATAGGCAATCTCACAGGTTGCAATTATTAAATAACCGATAATAGTAAGCATTTTTTCTAAAATAAGTAATAAAATTAAATAATAATAATAAATAAGATAATAAGTAGTAATAACAATTACCGCTTTCCTTACTCATAACATAATCACCGCCGCTAAATAATAATAATAGGTTACTAGTTAATAATTAATAATAATTTAATGATAATGGTCAGATTAATAATTAGTAGTATGTGAAAGATAACACTTACATTGATAACAAAATCATGTTAACGATAACGATATCAATTTAATTAGTTGTAAAATTGTTAATACTACAATAAGGCTCGCGTTGCCGTTGCGCATCATCTCCGGTCAGCCGCGCGCTGATTGGCCGACCAACGACCATTATAGATACGCGCGTCTAGTCTAGTTCTATAGTCTATGACCGCCGCGAGCGCCACATGCGTTGGCGTACCCACGCCGCCCGCCATCTTGCGCCACGTGCTTCGGCGTACCCATCATCCGCCATCTTGCGCCACGTGCGTTGGCGTACCCACGCCATCCGCCATGTTGCGCAACAGCGCCGCCGCAGGCACGCGTTACAACACGCGGCCACGCTCGTTCACTCTTGTACGCGCCGTCGAGTAGTACACATCGTGCGAGTGTCAATCTCAATTCCAATTCTAATTTTTAACATTTACTTCGTCAATTCTAAATTCTAGTTCAGTAAATTAAGTGATCATTTGTATTCTAAATCTTGTATTGCTCTAAATTTAATCAAGTGTTACGCGAGTGTAATTCGATTCCTGAATATTTGAATATAATAAG
The DNA here is from genome assembly GCA_024349325.1 of Pogonomyrmex californicus. Lineage (NCBI taxonomy): Eukaryota > Metazoa > Arthropoda > Insecta > Hymenoptera > Formicidae > Pogonomyrmex > Pogonomyrmex californicus. The sequence continues at coordinate 25,336 of JAECZD010000046.1, forward strand.
TACAGTGTATTCGCCACGTGTCATTCATTGCATCATCCTTCCTATCGTCGCGAGAAATCGGAAGTGTTCGCGAGGCTAAAGAGGCAACGGGCATTTATAATTACTCAAACCTTGTTTTACCGAACAATTAGCAATCAAAGCAAGAATTCCGATCGTTTCTGGGGGCAAGGTGTTGTGCGTTATCCGCACTTACCACGAAAGAAACATTGGACTTCGAGCACGCGGTAACTCATGCATTCCAACGCGACGCCGAACCATAATGCGTAATTGGCTCGCAGCCGAATGCAATATCCTCACCTTAATCCCTTAATTAAATATAGTATACGCATACGCCTGGAGCCTCTACCGAATGCCTAAGGCACGAAAAACCGCGCGGGTCGTAATAACACACTTCGGCGACTTGAATACGACCTCCACGTGGCCGCGATTTACGACCATAACGCGATCATCGGCGAAGAAGTGACCTTTGACGGCGAATACGAACTCCTAGTGCACGATCGCCTCTGGAGCGCATTACCAGCACCATCCACACCCGTAGCAGCTTACCAGGGAAGCAGCTTTCGACCGCGTATCTCCCTCGAGGAGTACCTGCGCAGAGTAAACACCGAAAGGTAAGTGAGAATCTTACATTAAGTTTTATTCCCGATTGCTTTCGCGTTTTCTCATCGGGCATACGTTTACAGCAGTAGAATATCGAGTACAAAGAAATTAGATCCGAACGAATATAAGAGTATTCGCGCTCAGGATTCCTTCGGGTTGCGTCATTCGTTTTGTTCGCGTCGACCGACCGCCGCATAGCTGCATCACTCTACCGGAAGGGTTTTACGACCGACCCTTTTTTGTCTCCCTTGCCACTTTCCCTTAAGGCATGCAGGGTTTCGAGCCGCTCTACCGTTGCTTGTAGAAATATTCTAGCTTCGAAATACTATTTTAACATGAAATTCCTCGAGAGCGTTTTCAATAATTTGCCGCTGAGATTATCGGAGAAGTCCCCGCGGTTTTGACGTAACATAGAAAAGACGTGAGGATAAGACTTGGCTCGAGATATTCATATCCGTAGTAGCCCTTGCAGAAATGCGCATATGTTTCATACAACACAGACCATCTGTTTCTGTCGAAATCCAGATATCGTCGTACGGATAACATTCAGATAGATTTTCACGTTGGTTAAGTTGCAGTCGTCAAATCGGCTTGTGTCTTCGACCATAACGTTCTTTCAGCCTGTTTGCAAAGCGAAGATGACATATTGCGGCTTCTCGAGCTGAGTAGCGATCTTAATGGCCCATGAATGCTTTGTTGTACGCTGTAACAGCGGAAACTCGTACAGATCCCACGAGCGAAAAGCCATGCTCAAGTATCGTCCGCTCTCCAAGGTGCGCAGCATCGATAGTTTTGTTATCTCGTTCAACATTCGTGCGGCATTCGCCATTTGTATCTTGAATAAGTCGATCACGGGATCCAATCCGCCGAATTTCCCATAAGTCAATTGTTGTCATTACGCGATCGTATTAAGATCAACTTGTGACGAGCGTTGATTATCACACGTCTGTAATCCTCGCAGAATCTCAACAGTGCATAGAGAGGTACGCAAAAGTTAAAATATTCTTCCGCGTTAGTACGCGCTTCCCAGCATTCCTCAGAATCATGTTTTTCTCGGATGACGTCGTTACGTAGTATTTAAGCGCGTTAGTTACGAGCGCCCACGTTTCTGTTACGATAAATCTCCACACCATAGCATCGAGCTCATATCGAATCTCATTGGATATGAACGCGACAAAATTATTTCCCAACATCAGATCCTTCGACAACTTTGTTCTTCGTTAGTTTTCCCTCAACATATAGAAAGCTTTCGTACGGCAATGTGTACAAATCCTGTTGCTGTATGAGTATTCTTATCTCATCGCTATATCCGAATGTTGTATTGGCGAACGGATTGTACGTATGAATCTCAATTTTGACGATGCGATCGTCGAAGATTGGTTCGTCTTGGATGTTTAGGATGTCAGTCATCTTACAAGTTGCGCACCGCGAATCCTAAAGCTTGTAAAAATTTAACATTCGACGCATTAAGTTTCTTCCTCTTCTTGATGCAGCCGGATGAGCAAGTATTGTCGATCGGTGTTTTCTTTGTAAAAGATGCGTTATCTCTCTGCGCGAGCTTCGCTTCGTTCAACACGAGCATCCCAAATGTCGCGCTCGCGTTATCACTGTCGCCGTCGTACGTGCAATCTGACAGTGATCTCTTCCTCTCTGAAATCGAGCAATCGTCCGTTTTGATCAACAATGCGTATCGTTAGCTCCGTAATGCTCCGTACGATGATTGGCAAATAAATGATTTGCATCGGCCTTTCCGATATCTTATATCCTGGCGACACGCTCGGCGAAAATTCATGTGCACATTTTTGTCGTTGCTGTACGCGCCCGCGGTCACATTGCACTCTACACGGATAATGTTTACGTTCATTATGTTGATTGACATGTCCGATTTATGCCACTTTCGCGATTACAATATATGCTTCGACGAGAAACCAAATAGCGATCCATTGTTATTCTGTAGTCAGATTTAATCTCACACCTTATCGTGTTGTAATTTGCGCGGAGTACTGTCGGATATTTCCCCAATCTCGTCATCGCTGCGCGCGGTGTCACCGGCGTTACCATCGGACGTGTCGCGTCGCGGACATTTCCGTAAAATCTCACGTTTCAAAAATTCATTTATGACTTGCAGTTCGTACGATCCCTCGGGAATTGTAATTCCTGCGTCGTCTTTGTCAAAATAAAGTTTATTGTTCGAAACGTTTACATTCGGTATCGTGTGATAAGTCTCCAAAATTGTTAGACCAAGGTCGTAGTCATCGTCGTTCAAATCTATGACTGGAAAGTAGTTTGCCGCGAGAACGCTGCTCTTCCCGCTTAGTATAAGCGTCAGCAACATGATGGAAAAAGCAAACAACTGAGACGCGGCATTTTGTCAGACTTTATAAATTCACGCGCGTCGACCGTTTGGAGAAACCATAGACACAGCTGTCCGCAGACGCTTTGGTCGTACGTCTGATAGGACGTTCGATTGTACTCTATCATAACATTGTCTCCGAAATGTCGTACCAGTTCCTTCGGCTATCGAAGATTACCGAAACTGTCGAAATATGACACGATCGTTTCTCTTTGTGTACGCTACCCAATGAGTGCCGGGACCCATCGTGTCGTCCAGATTTACGATACCGCTCTCTTTTTGACGCGCGCCGCTAATCGGTAATGCGTCACGCAAACGCTTCTAAAGTATGATACGCGCATACGCTTCGCCAGCTGATCCAATTGTAGTTACGTTGGTAGTTACACCCGTAGGTATTTTTATTGTCTCTTTGGCGTTATTTTTTCTTTTTTCACTGTTACACTTCGTCCGCCTTTGTATGGAGCGAAATACAGTCTCTGTCCGCGCGTTTCCATCGCGTGATTGTGACGTTGTAGTTTCTCGAGCTAATGCTGCATGGCTTTCTTGTCGTTTATCGGTTTCGCCACGCTGGCCGCTCCGCCAATCATGGAGCCGAGCGCGCAGAACATTGGCAGAATCGGTAATATGCCGCTTCGTTTCGCCGTCGGAGGTATTCGTTTTTTTGTTGGCTTTTTTCTTGTTTTCGCTTTCATATTCATGCCGATCTTAGTCTTGACTTTTATCGCTACCCAAATTTATCCCCCCTTTATCGCTACGACTGTAGCAGCTTTTTCGTCCAGATTCGAATCTCTCGCGATGACGCGTCCTAGGGCTTTATCGGCCAGTATTTTATCCGCCGCATGTCTATCGGTGAGATCGTTGCTCCGAGAATACGCAATGTCGTGTTCACGGCACGCCGCGTCCAATTTTTATGCCCGTTTCACCTTTGGCTAATTGTTTTTTTTTTTGCCGGACCGCAAAGCCTGATAGCCGGGAATATAACTCGAAAGCGCGTTAATCGCTCGATTGAGCAGACTTCCAACGCAGTCTTTGTTCGACGTTGCTGCTGACATATGTTACAGTCCTTTATCTTCGATGCGGGACCGTCTATATGCGTGCGTTGCCACGATTGATTATAATGCTCGACGTAGCGACGATAGATTTGAACCTCCAAATCCGCCTTTACATGCTCCGGAAGTTTGTCCCACACGTGATCGATATAGTCGCCACACATGCGTAACAATATAATCTTCGGTATATATTGCAACTGTTCAGCGCGCAAATCCCAAATATCAAATAGATGCGATAGCGCGAAATACATTTTTGCTACTGAGCGAATTGCGGTTTCGCGCGCCTATAAATAGGCGTTCAATCAAAGCCTAGATAACGACAGTGTGAACATGAAATTCGTGTAGCACCCGCAGATGATACACGTGAACTACGACGAAAAAGCGCAAATGGGAGACATTGCGACCAAGCGCAAACATGGTTAGGAAATGCTACCGAGTACTATACGCGCGATTATTTGCGATCCATGGAATTGCGGTAAAACCAACGTTCTCATAAGTTTGCTCGAGAGTCCGCACGGTGTACGTTTCAAGAACGTGTACGTGTATTCGAAGTCGTTGCAACAACCAAAATATCCATATCTCGAAACTTTGTTGACATCGGTCGAAATCAGCTATTTTACGTTTTTCAACAACAGTGACGTCATTCCACCGAGCGAGGCACGTCTCAATTCGATCTTCGTCTTCGACGACATTGCATGTGATAAGCAAGATGTGATGAGAGAGTATTTCTCGATGAATTGCCACTCGAACGTCGACTGCTTCTATCTCTGTCAGACATATGCGAAGATACCTAAACATCTGATACGCGATAATGCGAACCTGCTGATTCTATTTAAGCAGGATGGTACCAACTTGAAACATGTTTACAACGATCACGTGAATACCGACATGTCGTACGATGAATTCTGTGCGTTATGCCACGATTGTTGGCAGTGCGAGTATGGATTTCTAGATAGATAAGGACAGTCCGCTTATCAATGGGCGATACAGAAAAGAATTTAATACGTTCGCGGTACCGTAACATGGTTAATCGATGTCGATACGTCAACTGGGCAACATGGATAATCTCAAAGATCGCGAGACAATAACGAAGCAGATTGCGAAAACGAGCGATTCGATTCGCAAAAAATATCGCGCTTTGAAAACTGATAAAATAGATGAAGATGTAGCGTTGGAGAGACGCTTCAAACCCATCGTCGAACCTCTAAAACAGATTGTCGAGGAAACACATCCAATTAAAGAAGAAGCCAATGTTGCAAAGAATATTAGTATTAAGAAAAAAAAGAAACGTGAAGACAGCGATGATGACGATGACGATACTACTACTACTAATAGGGATTCGTATTGGACAGATGTTGGATGGTTAAAATTATCGCCGCACCTTAAAAAGTATACAAAACAATTGAATACCGTGTCAGATTCATTCACGTTCGATTCTACATCGATAGAACTATCGAAAGAATTACCGAAAATACCTATTCGTGCGAAATGAAAATATTTTTGAAACAAAAGATATTAATGAACCGTCACTCGAAACAACCATCATCAAAGAGTCTGCAAACGTATGGAAGTCATGAGACGCTTCATGGTCAGCTAGGACCATTGGGATAAAAGTACGTGGGCGTTCTTCTCGGTGACGACATAGATAAAGCGATCGATAATGTGTACGGTATTTATTTCGACAAAAGTGATACAATGCTCGGTGACAAAAAATTTGACGTTGACAAAAATGACTCCATAATCATAGACAATGTGAGATACAATGGTACTGTGACGTCCTGGGAGGTCCTGGTAGATCGGACGGAGCCGAAATCAACAGATCCTCGACAGCTACACTCACACGTTATTTGTGAGATTCTTTTCCATGCGGTTAAGAGGGTAAAACCTCAGGATTAGATACTGCGAAGGAAGTATGTAACAGGAATGTCGAAATGACTTTTATTTTAAGGAAAGAGTTTTCGATTTTGGGAATAAGGAATAATATAATATCACCCTTGTAGTATTTGAATCGGGATTTATTCACTGTTATAAATGATATATATATATATATATATATATATATATATATATATATGTGTGTGTGTATATTACAACACGCGATTTAAGAATTACATTATTTGTAAATCGGCGAGTTGCTCAAACGCTAAGCAGTGCTAGTCAAATGCTTAGTTATCTCCGATCAAGTGATTAATTTCTGAGCAAATGGCAAGTACGCGTGCGCGTGGAAATACAAGTGCGAGTACAAAAATGTAAGTACGTAAGTGCAAGTGCGAATCGTAAGTGTAAATCATAAGTGCGAAATGCGAAATGAGAAATGCTGAAATGCTGCTCAAAGATATCGTCGCTTGAGGCTTTTATATGTTGCCAAAACATGGAAGTAGGGGTGACCTAAATTCCAATGTTATGATTCTACAGATCTGAATAAAGCCTATTGTTAGTCTACTTTCATTATGAGTCAGCTATGATTCACGCGTTTAAGACCTTCTAGTTGTTCTTGACATAGTTTTCTATTGGTCGACTTAGCTATGAGTCAGCGATGTGGTACTAAAATATTATGGCGCCCTTGACATTTAACGTTTGCTTATTTTCGCTTACAAACTGATCATGAGTCACACTTGTGACTAAGTATTATGGCGGCCTTGACATTTAACGTTGGCTTATTTTCGCTTACAAACTGACCATGAGTCACACTTGTGACTAAGTATTATGGCGGCCTTGATATTTAACGTTGGCTTATTTTCGCTTACAAACTGACCATGAATCACACTTGTGACTATTCGATCGATCTATTTTTGTTTTCAAAGAGTTATACTTCGTTATAATAATTCCTTTTCTTATAATTAACAAACATACAATTTGCTCGAATTTAAGCTTTTATAATAAATATTAATCATCGCAATATTGTTTTAGATATACTTTACAATTTTTATAATAATAATGATTACATCGTATAATTAGTATATCTAAAATATGTCAGTATAACTCTTTTTATATTTGTAATACATTATTTATTAAATGTTTTCAGGTACAAAATGGCTCTGATTGTGATTGGTTGAATCGTTAGGGTAGTTTTCCATGCATGTTAATATTCAAGATTTTTGTCATAGCCATAGGATTAGTGTTAATGAAAAAAGGGAAGTAACAATTATAAATATAAGTCTAGGATGAAGGTTTCTAGAAGTTGAACTGGTTTATATACGGAGATTTGCCTGCTGAACTGATTTGGGTTTTTGAGGTAAGTGTATGTAAGCAAGTTTATAATTGTTTAAATATCTTCTAAACGGTGCGAGTTAGGTAGGTATGTGTAATGAGGTAAGTTGCAGGATTTCCTGTGTGTTGTCCAAATCTTTCATAATAATTATTTGTTAATATAATAATTTATTTATTTATAAATTTTTTTAAACGAAATTTAAATCGTAGAATTTCTTTTCTGAGATAAAATATGTTTCTATCGGGGTTGTTTATATAATTTCATAAAGAAAACTATATCTTATAAGGAAATGTATAATGTACGTATATATGTATATATGTGTGTGTATGTGCTTTCATATACCCTTAATTTTGTTTATATCTTGAGAATTAAGAATCGTAGCCACAAACTGTATTTATGTTTTCGAAAGGATTTTTGATGGGGAATGTATTTATATAGGGAAAATATATCCATATAAGGACATCAACAAAATTTATCCTTGAAATAAGGATATGTATCAGGTGAACTGTTGAATAAATGTTTTGTCATGGATTTTGTTATATTGTCATGATGACTTTTATTTCTTATTCACATCCTTTCTATTGTTATTAATTTTGTTATTAACTTTTATATTTATTATTAAAATGGAGCAAAAGTGAAAGGTTTGATGTACAAAGGTTTCTTAGTTTCTGAAGTTATAATTGACGATATAAAGAAATTGGTTGTTTAATAATATGGTTTTGTTTATTTATATCATTGTTAATAAAAATATTACAATGTACCGGTAATTGTTTTGTTATAGTTTTCGTGCATTACGTGAGCAAGGTTATATTTCCTACATGTGTTTTTTATTCATTATTTACTACTTTATATTAATTTGTTAAGATTTTGTTGTTAATATTGAAATGCTTAGATAAGGATGCGATATTAAGCTTTATTTTCTTTGTTACTTTACTGAACAGTCCGGAAAAGTGATTTCGGTATGTTCTGTTTTTTGTTAGTGAAGTTCTAGGGAAAATTTACTAGGAAAATTAAGGCTGTATTAGCGCCATAAGGTTGTGGTAAGGAGCGGCCATTTTGTATAAACTTTTAAATAACTTTAAGCGGTATATTCTTTTATTAAATGTATAGGAAAGGTTTGACGGTGCTGTCTCCTAACACAGTCAGTCATAAATAATTAAAAATTTTGAAAAATTTATACTGAACATGATTAGAGGTACTTTCGGCGCTGGGACGTGACAGTACATCAGGATTATAATAAGAATTGATCTTCAAGAGACTTCCCGATGAGGCTATATTTACCGAAGATGACAAACAAATGTATAAAAGTATAACAACGAATGCTCATAGACGTGGTCACAGCCCATAATCCCATCATGGGCAACAAGGGATATAAGTACATTAACATCATCGCTCCGCTCGTATCTACATATAAAAGAAGCAGTAAAAAGGATGCAGGCATGGGTAATATACCATCCACCAGATGAAGTTAAATGACAACAAGATCGATTACGTGCAATAGGACGATCCCAACGAACTGGTGTATCGACTCCGATTGCTCGACGCTTCGCACCAAGCTGGTCACAATGCTCACGACAACGAGATGCTGTCGATCATCGAGGAATTTCGCGAAGCCGGCATTATTATAAATTAAATCGCGTGTCGACGAAACGAGTCAGTTGATTGACGTCAGTGAGGAAAAAAAACTTTAATTATGTAATATATCTTATTTAGACATATTAATATCAAACATCATCGAAACATAAGATCGTCAAAATCCGATAGACGTGAAAAAAATGTTAACTCCGTAAGGCGACGACTTGTCGAGGAATTGCACGCTCCGGTCAGAAGAAATTTTCCACGAAGACGTGTCATAATTCGGGAATACGACGATTTGTGGCAAGCTGATATCGTCGAGATGCGCCCATATTCGAGTTTCAACAGAGGTCATCACTACATACTTACTGTCATCGATGCGTTGAGCAAGTATGCCTGGACTGTACCGCTCAAGAGCAAGGTCGGAAACGAGACTGCTAACGCTACCGTCGAGATAATTTGAAAGAGCGGAAGATGCCCGAAAAACTTGCAAACGGGGAAGGAGTTTTACAATGTCGATGTGCAGAAACTCTTGAAAAAACATAAACGTTAGTCATTATTCCACGTATTCGATATTGAAGGCATCGATCGTCGAACGATTCAATCGCACTTAAAAACGACATGTGGAAGATGTTTACACTTAATGGTACTTACAAGTCGACGCTGCGTCTCGTGTCAGATTACAACGCGCGCAAACATCGCACTATTGGCATGCGATTCATTGACATAACTCCCGCGATCGCTAAAAAACTCTTGGGCACGGTGTACAGTGCGATAAAGATCGCAGGTCCGGCAAAATTTAAAGTAAGTGATTCGGTACGCGTGAGCAAGTATAAAACAGCTTTCGAAAAAGGTTACACATCAAATTGGTCCACCAAGGTGTTTAAGATCACTAAAGCATATTAATCAGCGTACTAATCCCGTAATTTATCTACTCGAAGACTATCACGGAGAATTCGTCGCTGGAGCGTTCTACGAGCACGAGTTGTATCGCGCGACTCATCCGGACGTGTATCTCGTGGAGAAAGTACTGCGTAGGAAAGAAGACAAGGTTTACGTCAAATGGTTGGGATTCGATGGGTCACATAATTCTTGGATACACAAAAATAATGTGATTTAATTCATTTATTGTAAACAAATATAAAAATATTTATATAAATGTATACAAAAAATTTTAAATTCATTTATTGTAAAAACAATAAAAAAATATTTATATAAAAAATATATACAATAAATCTTATTTTTTCTTCCATTACATCTTCGTAAAGAAACTATACATGATGGTAACTACGATGAAACTTAAGATAATATATAAAATGTATAAAACCATGGGAAATACATACATACATACGTATAATCTACAAGAAATACATGTATATACGTACATATATATGTATAAAACTATATATATAAATAAAACTATATATATATATATATATATAACTATATATATATATAAAAAATATATACATGTATATTACAAAGGTATCCGCCAATGTCCCCACGGTAACGTTTCCGTCGAATCCGATACGATGTATCGTTTGTCATCGTATGGACTCAGAGCAATTTTCGACTCGGACACCGTATATACTTGGTGTAACTTGGATCTTATACATGACTGGCGACGAGTCATTTCGATCTCTTCATTCAAGCACCGCGTGTAATCATCGAAATCATTATTGTTCGCACTACGACGTTACTCTTTACACCTTTCGCCTTTTGTCTGTTACGTCACGGGCGGCGACGGTCCGCGGGAGCGGTACGCCGCGTAGCACCGGACAAGGGGGACACGTCTGCCGGTCGGCAACGCTGCCAGCGATCGAGCAGTAAATCGCCAGCAACGAATCGATTGGATCGAGGTAGAGAGTTGGATATCCTCAACTGGTTTTTATTCTTCGCGTTGGAATAATGACAGAGAAAAGTTTAACAGTCGCCGCGAAATAATCACGTCGGGTGCGGAATTTGATTCGTCAACGTAATATCGTCCCTCAGCGTTCTCGATTATTTCCCCCTCTTCCTCAAGGATTTGTATGGTGGCTATATATATTTCGGTACATTCTTCGCAATGTTCTATCCCGCGGATGATAGAGAGAGGGGCGTAACAACATTCGCAGAAGTCCACGGGTTCGGTGTACCCGAATTTGAAGGAATGAGACAAAGCAAGACGGTATGTAAGCGTGCCCTCAGGTATTAATTCTTTGCAACGATAGCAGAAAATTTCCGCTCTGTTGGGTAAACATCTAATGGCTGAATCATCTACGCGGCGGTAGCCGAAGGTGGTGATGCAACGCACTGAGTTGACGCGATAACGGAAAGCGGCGGCTGGATGGGTGCGTGAGCCGCGTGCTAAATCAGTTCGAGAAAGGCACATCACGATTATTAATTAAAGATTCTGGTAAATGTGAAGTGTGTCCGCACATGATGCTAAATAATTTCGGATATTTCAATGTATTTTCAAGAGGTTAAAGACGAACACTTGAACGTGCATTCCTCGAGTGAAATCGCTACACTTAAGTAAAACTGTACTCGGAGGAAAAAAAAAGGATCGGTCGTAAAACCCTTCCGGTCGAGTCGTCTTCCCTATCCTTGTGCGATAACGGTCACGTTTGCTTACGCAACGAATTCCTTTGTTGAGAAGAAGCGTTGCAGTGGAATATGCACGTGGCATGCAATTTTAATATATCGTTTAATGGTATTATCGCGGGTACGCGTGGCGGGTCTTCTTACACGTGGGTCAGCGGAACTCGCACTTAGCTTATCAAATCGGTTCACCTGTCGTGACTTAAGATGATCGACTTAGATATTCCTCAAGTGAGATCCGAGGTCGGAATTGAAGCTCGCATGTCGAGGAGGCGGGTGCTGGCGGGGCTGATCGTCTACTCCAGAGCTTATCATGCACTAGGAGTTCATATTCTCCATCAAATTCTGCTTCCCTGCCAATTATCTCGTTGTAATTGTAGATGGTTGCCACGTGGAGGTCGTACTCGAGATGCCGGATGAAGGTCTTGCGATCGCCACGATTCTTCCTGCCTTTCGGTATTCGTGTGAGGCTTCGAATTATTCAAATATTGACGGAGGTAAAACAATGGTTATCGTTCGGCAGCGAGCTAATACGCGTTGCGTTTTGACTTCGCGTAGGAACGATGGTATTTATCGCGACCAAGAATCTCGAGTCTCCGTCGTGGTAAGTGCGGATGGACGCACAACACCTACTCCAGGAAACGCTCGGCGTTCTTGTTTTAATCAACGCTATGTAGTTTAAGAATTTATTTATTTATCTCGCGTGAAGCCTCACGAACCTCGCGAACACTTTCAGTCACTAATACGCGTGATTTAAGGCACGGAAATAAAATTGAACACGTGGTAGACTATATTTAATACTAATATATTAAAAAAAAATAAGTCAAATTACATTCGCGGGTTAATCGGTTTACCAATACACTGAGATGTTAATATTATAAAATCGACTTAACTACAAATTATAGCTAGAAATTGAATTAAAACTAGAAATTACGAAGTCGGAGATTTTGAGACTAAGACTTGCACGAGTTAGATGCTTGTAGCTTGACGGCGCGAACACAAGTGTCTGAGCCTCGGCGAGCGCTGCCGCGCTCTGCGGCGGCACTATGGCGGATGGCGTGGGTACGCCATCGCACATGGCGGCGGTGGTGATGCTGTATTGGATGGGCGTTTCTATGCCGTACGTCGGTCGCCCAATCAGGGCCCGGGTGACAGGGGACTATGCGCAGTCGACAGAAAAGCGGATGCTCTATATCTTATTTGATTAATAGTATTATTATAGATATTAACGCTTAAGATATAATTGTTAATGTATTTTATGTTAATATATATATAGATACAGTTACATAGAAGTAAAGTGTTGCACAATGATATTGGTGTACATTGTTATTAATTTTGATTTGTAATTGATAATTGTGACTTGCTTGTTTGATGGTAAAATAGTAGGAATTGTTTATATATGTATTTTTATCTAGTAGAGGACGATATTTATTACTGGTTCGCTTAATGCTACGGTGTTGATAATTATTCTGGTGACTTATATTTAACGCATGCGCTATAGCGTGTATAACGATAGGGTGCTTCTACACTATACGTTGGACGGCGGGAGAGCCGGCTATTACCGTTCGGTATTGACGTGATGGTCTAATACAGTGGCGCTTCTGCGCAGATAAGTAAGAGAGAAGAAAAAAGAAGGAAAGAAAAAAAAAGAAAATATACCTGACGGCTCTCCTGAGTCACATGTCCTTTTTACCAACCCTCATCGCATACATTTTCGCTCTGAATCCGACAAATTCCATCATAATCGCACCGTTATTTTCGTCCTTCATTAGTTTTCATCCTTCATCCGAGTACTTTTTTATTCACGGCATACCATACGCGTTGTCCGCCGGATAATCGCTCGTATCGAATCTAGCGATATCGCGTTTCATCGTCTCGTACACATCGTCATTGCACTGGATGTAATATACAAGACTGCCTGTGTCGATGTACATGATTTTACATTTATCGCGATACAGCAGTGACATATACTCGTGGTGAAATTCGTACAAGCAGATTTTCGATATATCGAGTATACACATACCCACATAAATCGGCTTGTTGAATTTCACCTCGAGTTTACGTAATTCGATTAAGTTTTCCGCAAAGACGCTGCGGATATGAAAATTTGGTTTCGCGATCATTGCCTCCGCGCCATACCGTCCATCCCATTTTGTTATCAATTTTACATCCACGTGATTCCGAACATTTTCCATTGTTTTACCGAATACCGCGTTGTTCATTAATTTGTACAAATTTTTCTCAAAATCATTTTTCGCGGACGTTCTAAAGTGTGTATTGAGTTCGATGTAATCGCGGAGCCAGGCGAATTGAGCAAATTATAATACGCGATGTATCTTTGCGATACGAAGACCGTGGCGCGTACATTGCTGCAGGTTGCGATAGTGGATGACGTACCGCTTCTTGTCATATAATGTCGCGAGAAGTTTATCCTGTCGCGTGCCAGATGGTTTATCGCGTCGAACAGAAAGGTAGGTCAGTGTGTCGGTCATACAGATGATGCGGATCTACCTCGAGAATATAACACGTGAATCCGGAGCGATCGCGCTCGCGTCAAAGATAGCAACGTCTTCAACCCATCGAAATTCGGAATAGGGCAGCGGTTGACACATCGCCCATCCATAGATTGTTCACGTCGTAGTACATCATACGACGACGGTTTCGACGGATTGTACGAACGCATATACTTGTTACTGGCCTGCGCGTATCTGCACATTGAACTGTGAACATTGAACTGTGAGGCCATTGCGTATACCGCGCTCGATAAACATAACCATATCGATGTCGGTGAGCAACTCAAATTTTACACGCATATGTTTCAGCATGGCGTCCCACGTGAAACCTAGCAATGTGTAGTAATAAGCGGGATCGAGACTGTAATTTTTAATACAACTTTCGCGGAAATTTTCAAAAATGTCGGCCAATTACAATACATCGGTTTTTAAATACAGATCGCTATATTCGCCTAGGGTTTCAATAGAGAACCGCTGCCAGATGTTCACGGCGTGCGCGAAATCGTTCTTCGACACTGTGTCACGGGTCAACGAGCTATAAAATGATTCGCACAATGGTAGGCGCGTGTTCTGCAGCTTGTCCGCGCGATTCGTAGGAAAAGATATCTTTACACCAGGGGTCGGCAAAACGCTGAAATTGGGCACGGGCGCCCGCGAGCGCCCTCGAGCGCCCGCCTGTTGTGCACATCTCAGAAGCGTATCTAATATTTTTAGTACCTTGGGATAAAGTTCCGTATTTCACACTTACAAAAATAGCGTTGCGTGTATATATGAACGATAGTGTAGTCTTAAACTATTAGTACTTTAATCTTTGTAACATCATAAAATTTTTTTATAACAATTTAGCTAAACCGTTTAAAGATGAAGTATGCAAAAATATATTGTAATATATAGGACTTAAAATGCATAAATTCTTATGAATTCAATTTATATCTAATTAATTTTTTTATTAGTCAAATAAAGAAATATGCCCTAGCATGTTTTGATTGTCCTAATAATAATAAGCATTCATTATAGGAAAATTTAATTAAAATGCTTATCTCTATTTTTAAATATTGTAAGTTGTCAAAATTTGTGCTAAATTAAAAATTATGTAATTAATACATTTAAATACGTTTAACGAAAATTTAAATATAATAAAGAAATAAAACTATAATATAAACAATAACAATGTATTAAAATATAAACTTACAATACAATCATAAAGTTATGAATACATATATTACTGTTACGTCCAACCTGAGGTAAATATATTTTTATAAATATATATATTTTTTTTTAAATGGATGGGGCTTGGAAGGACGCTCCAAATACCCTCTCGCAGGTGGCCGCGCTGAGGCGTCCCCACGAGTCGGACACACTGTGCAGAGCCACGAGTGCGAGTTAATGTCTTGAAAAAGACGCTATGACTTCGACTGCGTGACGTGCGTCCGTCGGTCCGTAATTTAGGCAAGAGAATTTAATCTCTTTTGCCAGGGACAGGACCATGCGCGAATCTTGGGATAATGAGGAATGAAAGAGGGAGCAAATAAACGATGAATAATTTAAATTTTACATATAATTAATAATTTTAAAACGATTACAAGGTTAGGTACGTATCAAGATCGTATACAAGATCGTACATTAGCTACAAGATCGTATCATTATATTTTTTTTTCTTTTACGTTAGAATATATTTACTGACGATATATTTACAAAAATATAAAACAAGAAGGGTGTTACGTACAGAAATTCGTGTGTTCTAAAAATTGACGGATGTATTGTTTGGTTTTCTGTGTATAATTCTATTAATCTATTAGTTTTGTATTTTTAATCTGTTATTAGTCTATTTTAAATTTGTATGTTGTTGTCTGTGTGTGGTTGTTCTGAGAGGAGGTCGGGTTTTCGCTAGTGAGGTCTAGGAGAGGAGGGGTAGGAGTCCGTAATTCGCAGAACTCGTCCAAGGATTTCTGGGTGCGGAAATCTGGATATATCTGGAGGTCATGGCGCTCTGGAAAGAGTACACTGAAATCTGGGGATGATCCAGGTTCAGCTGGTTTGATCGGGGAATAGGATGGAGGAGATATGTGTAAATAATGGGGTCTCCTGCTGGGACAACTCGTGGTTTCTTGATGTGTCAAAATCTCGGATGTCCTAGGCGAAGGATAGTTCCCCGATTGACGAGCTCGCTTGTTCCGACGGTAACGGAGCCTCTTCAGGGCTTGCCTCCGTCTTTGAGCGTCGGAGAGAGTGGATGATGCGGCTTTCACTAAAAGAAATGGATTTGGAATATGAAGGAAATGTTATTAGTCGCGAACCTTAAGGCTATCTCTGAAATATTTCAGGAAACCGAGAGATCCGATAGAGGAGAGAAATTAAAAAGGGAAAGAGAAAATTGTAAGAGAGGAGAGAAAAAGGAAAAGAATAGATTTCCCGAATTACTCGGCAGCCATGAATCTGCTGAGTGCTCCGCAACACATAGGGAGCCCGAGAGGTTCGACGGCTGAAGCCAACAGAGGAGAAGCAGATTTTTGCCGAACTATTCGGCAGTCATGAACCTGCTGAGTGCTCCGCAACGCATAGGGAGCTCGAGAGGTTCGACAGCTAAAGCCAACAGAGAAGAAGCAAACTCGTAGCAAAACTACTTTCCAGCCATAGATTTGAGCGATGATGACGACGAGCTTGGTCTAACAATTTTGGAGATTTATCACACGATACCGAATGTAAACGCTTCGAACAATACATTTTATTTTGGCAAAGACGACGCAGAAATTACGATTCCCGAGGGATCTGAACTGCAGGCCATAAATAAATTTTTGAAACGTGAGATTTTACGGAAACGACGCGACGCGCCCGATGGTAACGCTGGTGACATCGCGCGTGGCGATGACGAGATTGGGGAATACCCGATAGTGCTCCGCGCAAATTACAACACGATGAGGTGTGAGATTAAATGCGCCTACAGAATAAACTTTAACAAGCCCAATAACATTGGATCGCTGATGGGTTTCTCGAAGCGTATACTGCAACCGCGAAGGTGGCATGAAGCGGACGTGTCGATCAACATAATCCATGACAGAATGTAAACATTATCCGTGTAGAGTGCAACGTGACCACGGGCGCATACAATGACAAAAGTGTGCACACGATACACGAATTTTCGCCGAGCGTGTCGCCAGTGTGACGTCAGGAGAGCCAACGGGTAAAAAAAATTTTTCCTTCTCCTTTTTATCTCACCTGCGCAGAAGCGCCATTATTCTAATCCCCGAAGTTGGCAACTACCGACTCTCCTGCCGTCGACGTACCACGTGATGCGCATTACCGCCAGCACACATACACCATAGTAAATATAAGTATTATATAGGCAATCTCACAGGTTGCAATTATTAAATAACCGATAATAGTAAGCATTTTTTCCTAAAATATGTAATAAAATTAAATAATATTAATAAATAAGATAATAAGTAGTAATAACAATTACCGCTTTCCTTACTCATAACATAATCACCGCCGCTAAATAATAATAATACTAATAGGTTACTAGTTAATAATTAATAATGATTTAATGATAATGGTCAGATTAATAATTAGTATGTGAAAGATAACACTTACATTGATAACAAAATCATGTTAACGATAACGATATCAATTTAATTAGTTGTAAAATTGTTAATACTACAATAAGGCTCGCGTTGCCGTTGCGCATCATCTCCGGTCAGCCGCGCGCTGATTGGCCGACCAACGACCATTATAGATACGCGCGTCTAGTCTAGTTCTATAGTCTATGACCGCCGCGAGCGCCACATGCGTTGGCGTACCCACGCCGCCCGCCATCTTGCGCCACGTGCTTCGGCGTACCCACGCCATCCGCCATCTTGCGCCACGTGCGTTGGCGTACCCACGCCATCCGCCATGTTGCGCAACAGCGCCGCCGCAGGCACGCGTTACAACACGCGGCCACGCTCGTTCACTCTTGTACGCGCCGTCGAGTAGTACACATCGTGCGAGTGTCAATCTCAATTCCAATTCTAATTTTAAGTCAATTCTACTTCGTCAATTCTAAATTCTAGTTCAGTAAATTAAGTGATCATTTGTATTCTAAATCTTGTATTGCTCTAAATTTAATCAAGTGTTACGCGAGTGTAATTCGATTCCTGAATATTTGAATATAATAAGTACAGTGTATTCGCCACGTGTCATTCATTGCATCATCCTTCCTATCGTCGCGAGAAATCGGAAGTGTTCGCGAGGCTAAAGAGGCAACGGGCATTTATAATTACTCAAACCTTGTTTTACCGAACAATTAGCAATCAAAGCAAGAATTCCGATCGTTTCTGGGGGCAAGGTGTTGTGCGTTATCCGCACTTACCACGAAGGAAACATTGGACTTCGAGCACGCGGTAACTCATGCATTTCAACGCGACGCCGAACCATAATGCGTAATTGGCTCGCAGCCGAATGCAATATCCTCACCTTAATCCCTTAATTAAATATAATATACGCATACGCCTGGAGCCTCTATCGAATGCTTAAGGCACGAAAAAACCGCGCGGGTCGTAATAACACACTTCGGCGACTTGAATACGACCTCCACGTGGCCGCGATTTACGACCATAACGCGATCATCGGCGAAGAAGTGACCTTTGACGGCGAGTACAAACTCCTAGTGCACGATCGCCTCTGGAGCGCATTACCAGCACCATCCACACCCGTAGCAGCCTGCCAGGGAAGCAGCTTTCGACCGCGTATCTCCCTCGAGGAGTACCTGCGCAGAGTAAACACCGAAAGGTAAGTGAGAATCCTACATTAAGTTTTATTCCCGATCGCTTTCGCGTTTTCTCATCGGGCATACGTTTACAGCAGTAAAATATCGAGTACAAAGAAATTAGATCCGAACGAATATAAGAGTATTCGCGCTCAGGATTCCTTCGGGTTGCGTCATTCGTTTTGTTCGCGTCGACCGACCGCCGCATAGCTGCATCACTCTACCGGAAGGGTTTTACGACCGACCCTTTTTTTGTCTCCCTTGCCACTTTCCCTTAAGGCATGCAGGGTTTCGAGCCGCTCTACCGTTGCTTGTAGAAATATTCTAGCTTCAAAATACCATTTTAACGTTAAATACTCGCCGCGTAATACTAATTCCCGTTATTCGACGTAATGTGCCCGCCTTGTTTCCTCGAGCCACGAAATTCGCGCACTCACCCAGGCGCCGTATACAGATATCGTAGGAGTACGGTGCGTTGCCTTACCACGTTTGGGTATCGACGCGTAGACGACGCCATCGCCGAGTCACTCCCTAATAGTGCCGAATATCTTTGCTTTCGATGCAAGGAAGAAATACCGGAGGGGACTCTTACGTATCGTCTTGAATTGACCCATGCGTTTCAGTTTGGATATACTTCCGCCCGGGATCATTGCGATTGCTGCCGTACCAGTCTAGTAATAGTCCGCGACATTGAGCTTTGCCCTGAATGCACCGAGGTTTTCACCGTGTCCCTAGAAGTGCTCAGGGAGTTAGGTAAAGCCATTGAGAACATCTGCGGATGATATTACCTCGACGAGACGAATCCCGCTCCCGACGGCATTTTATCGCGCCGGCTAACCAATTTCTCTGTTGCACTGATTCGCTTACAGTCAAACAATCACCCGACATCTGATTAAACGCAAGGTCGGCCGTGTAATTTGCCGAAATTCCTCGAGAGCGTTTTCAATAATTTACCGCTGAGATTATCGGAGCAGTCCCCGCGGTTTTGACGTAACACCAGGATATAAGATATCGGGAAGGTCGATGCAGATCATTTACCTGCCAGTCATCGTATGGAGCATTACGGAGCTAACGATACACATTGTTGACCAGAATGGACGATTGCTCGATTTCAGAGGAGAAGAGATCACCGTCAGACGTACGACGGCGACAGCGATAACGCGAGCGTGACATTTGAGAGCTCGTATTGAACGAAGCGAAGCATACGCAGAGAAATAACGCATCTTTTATAAAGAAAATTAATTGACAATACTCGCTCATCCGGTTGCATCAAGAAGAGGAAAAAACTCAACGCGTCGAACGTTAAATTTTTACAAGCTTTAGGATTCGCGGTGCGCAACTTGTGAAATGGCTGATATCCTAAACATCGAAGACGAGCCAATCTTCGACGATCGCATCGTCAAGATTGAGACTCATGCGTACAACCCGTTCGCCAATACGACGTTCAGGTACAGCGATGAGATAAGAATACTCATACAGCAACAGGATCTGTACACATTGCCGTACGAAAGCTTTCTGTATGTCGAGGGAAAACTAACGAAGAACAGTTGTTGAAGGATCTGATGTGGTGTTGGGAAATAATTTTGTCGCGTTCATATTTGATGAGATTCGATACGAGCTTGATGGTGTGGAAATTGATCGTAATAGAAAAAACGTGGGCATAACTAGCACGCTCAAACATTACGTAACAACATCATCCGACAGAAGCGTGATTCTGAGGAATGCCGGCTGGGATGCGCGTACTAATGTGGATGGATATTTTAACTTTTGCGTACCTCTCTACGCACTGTTGGGATTCTGCGAGGATTACAGACGCGTGGTAATCAACGCTCGTCAAGAGTTTATCTTGATACGATCACGTAACGACAACAATTGCCTGATGGGAAATTCGGCGTTGGGAAATTCCCGTGGTCGACTTATTCAAGATACAATAGCGAATGCCGCACGTGTTATTGAGCGAGATAAAAAGCGAAATAAAAAAACTATCGATGCTGCAACGATGCTGCACACTTTGGAGAGCGGACGATATTTGAGCATGGCTTTTCACTCGGGATCTGTACGAATTTCCGCTGTTACAGCGTACAACCAAGCATTCGTGGGCCATTAAGACCGCTACTCAGCTCGAAAAGCCGCGATCATCTTCATTCTGCAAACAGGTCGAAAAAACGTCATGGCTGAGGACTTGAGCCGATTAGACGATTGAAACTTAACTCCAACTAACCAACGTGAAACTCTATCTGAACTCAGAATGTTATCCGTACGACAATATAAATCTGCATTTTGACAAAAGCAGATGGTCCGTGTTGTATGAAACGTACGCGCGTTTTTGCAAGGGTTATTACGGATACGAGTATCTCGAGCCGAGTCTCACCGTCACGTCTTTCTACATAACGGCCCATTCATAATCATCGATT
This sequence comes from Pogonomyrmex californicus, assembly GCA_024349325.1. Classification (NCBI taxonomy): domain Eukaryota; kingdom Metazoa; phylum Arthropoda; class Insecta; order Hymenoptera; family Formicidae; genus Pogonomyrmex; species Pogonomyrmex californicus. The sequence goes on from JAECZD010000046.1 coordinate 46,375, forward strand.
GTTCTCGACAAAATGAATCGGTCAAGAGCGCAACTGTAGACGTGAGATTGGAATTTGAGACTAAGGAGAACCTTACGATCGATGAATATCACCGCGTACTCTCTCATTATACACGATCGTGTGGTTCAGTACAATCCGTTGACCAATGTTGTACGTAAGATCACCTAAGAGCATCGCTGGTATATGAGAGACAATAAAATCTACGATACATCGAAATCGATCGCAGTCTCGAAAAATTGCTCGTCATGATCGTGCCAACGTTCGTAGACTTGCAAGGCTTTCTCGTTGGAGGACAATTTGTCGTAAAAGAATTTATTGCTCTCAGAGAACGGACTGTTCTCTCTCATTACATTTTCACAAGCCCTATACCATGGCATTTCCTCGCAAATGCCGACAAGTCTCGCGCACGCTGAGTCAGGGGTCGGCAAGTAAGCACTGCTCGCGGGCGCTCAATGCCCGCGGGCAACAGTCGAGCGCGCTGGGGCTAGCGTTAGGCGGCTAGACGCAATAAAATAAGGAGAGGGGATAACAGGAACGTCTGTTCGTTGAACGTACCATTCAAGGAGTAAAAAAATATTGTGTTGCATAAATTCAGACCCAGAATTAGCATAAATTAGTAATTATCTATATTTTAAATAAACCATTCTTACAATAATATTAAATAAGCAACTCTTATAACATTTAATTAATATTTGATTCATAGTTTTCCGATATTATATATGATATATCAGGTGTTATCGTTTTGGCATAACTTAAACGAATTATTGCATTTAAATGTGAATCTGTTAACTGTTCGCGTAATCGCGATTTATTTAATTTCATAATAGAAAATAATTGTTCACATGAATATGTAGAACCAAACATACTCATTATTTTTGCAGCACGAGCATGTAGTCGAGGAAAACGTTCTTGAGATATATATGAATAAAATTGTACGATGTCAGTAATTGTATTAAAACGATTTTTAAGAGCAGTGTTACATTTTAAATCTATTAATTCTAATTGTATATCTGCAGGACCAATATCAACAGTAAAAGATGTCATAAAAATAAGTAAGTCTTCTTCTAAAACATGCCTATTTTTCTAAACTGACAATCGAATTCATTATGTAATAATTGAAGTGAATTTATATATTCTTCATATTGCTTATCTTGAATGTGCATGGCAACAGATAATAAATTTGAAAAATGCAACAACTGTCGAGATTGAAATTGATTGATCCATAAATTAAGTTTCATTTTAAAATTCTAATTTGACAAACATATGAATAATTAATTTATCTTTGCCTTGTAGTAGAATAATTTAATGTATTTAAATGATTAGTGATATCCGCAAGAAAGGCGAGGTTGACAATCCAGGAAGGTTGTGATAATTCAGGCACAGACATATTTTTCATTTCTAAAAATATAATTATTTCTTCGCGTAAATGAAAGAAACGCTAAAGAGTTTTACCTCTACTAAGCCATCGTGTTTCGCAAAAATAGGAGATATCGGTATAATCTGACTCTAAAGAAGATAAAAATTCGCGAAATTCAATTCATAACGATGATTCAATTCAGTAGTTCTAATAAAATTTACAACTTTGATTACAATTTTCATTACTTTTGCACATAATGCCTCTTGATGGATAATACAATGGATCGAATGTATTTCTTGTTTTGATTGTGCTAGTTTAGACTTTAAACGTCCTACGCAGCCCATATTGTGTCCAATCATTGCTGCAACACTATCAGTAGCAACTGAAGTTAATTTATCCCAAGATAGATTTATGTTTTCTATTGCTTCTTCAATGCTAAACAATATATCTTCTCCAGTCGTAGTACTTTTCAGAGGTATTATATTTAAAAGTTCCTCAGTAATAGAGAGATTGCTATCCACACCACGAATAAAAATTGCCAAATTGTGCAATATCAACGATATCAGTACTCTCGTCGAGAGCTAATGAAAAAGTAATAAAATTGTTTGCTTTTAGTACCAATTGTCGCTCGAGATCTTCAGCTAATTTTTTAATGCGATGTACTACAGTTCGAGAAGAGAGACTAATTGATTTAAATTTATCATTAGGATATATTGTTTCTGTCGGCAATTTCTAAACATTGTTTGACAAATGGACCAATGCTAAATGGATGTGATTCACATGCAATAAGATGCGCAATTTTGTAATTGGCATACAATGCAGGCTTACTTAATTCCTGTATTAGATTCTTCTTTCTGTATTAGAATAATATTTTTATTTTAAATGTAATGTACTTGATAAAAAATTTTTTATGTAAAAACATGTGTGTATTCCTGCTCGGAGTTCCAACTCCTTAGGCTTGACGAATCTAACTATCCCAAATATTAACGTTGTAGTCCATATATATGGTGTATGCATAAGTTTTTTCCGGTTTAACTAAGAGATGTCGCCAGCGAAAAGTACGCAGCGTATTAATTTGACACATACATCATTTTGTTCATCTGACATTTAAAACTACAAACACACACACAAGTTGAGTCCGCCAAAAACTAGCGTCTTTGTTTTATCGTTCAGTGATCATGTCGAGTTTTGTGCCTGAAAAAGAACATTTGCGGCACGCATTGCTTTTTTTATTTAATCAAAAGAAAAAGGCTGTTGAAAGTCATCGTTTGCTGGTAGAAACATATGGTGAACACGCTCCATCGATTAGAACATGTGAGACATGGTTTCGACAATTTAAAAGTGGTGATTTCAATGTGAAAGACAGTGAGCGCTCTGGTAGACCACAAAAATGCGAAGACGAGCAATTGCAGGAGTTATTGGATGATGACCCAATTCAAATTCAACGGCAATTAGCAGAAGCATTACATGTATCACAAGAAACAATCAGCAAACGTTAACGAGCAATGGGAAAGATCAATAAACTCGGTAAATGGGTCCCACATGATTTGAATGAACGTCAAATGGAAAATCGCAAAGTCACTTGTGAAATGCTGCTTCAACGAAAGGAAATCATTTTTGTATCGAATTGTGACGGGTGACGAAAAATGGATTTATTTTGAAAACCCGAAGCGAAAAAAATCGTAGCTTTTTGGACCTGGCGAAGCCGGTCCATCAACACCAAGGCCAAATCGCTTCGGCAAGAAGACCATGCTCTGTATCTGATGGGACCAGAGTGGTATTGTGTATTATGAACTCTTGAAGCCCGGCGAAACCGTTAATACACAACGCTATCGCCAACAAATGATTAATTTAAACCACGCATTCATCGAAAGACGACCGGAATGGGCCAGAAGACATGGCAAAGTGATTTTGTTACACGACAATGCGCCGTCTCACACAGCAAAACCAGTGAAAGACACCTTGAAATCGCTTGGATGGGACATCCTTCCGCACCGCCGTACTCCCCAGACCTGGCGCCATCTGACTATCACCTCTTCGCATCAATGGGGCACGCGCTCGCAGAGCAGCACTTCAGCAATTTCGAGGAAGTTGGAAAATGGCTCGACGAATGGTTTGCCGCAAAAGACAAGCAATTTTTCTGGCATGGTATTCATAAATTACCTGAAAGATGGGCGAAATGTGTAGAAGCCGATGGCCAATATTTTGAATAAAAAAAAAATTAATTTCCCTTGAAAATTACGTGTCTTTTTTTACTAAAAAATCGGAAAAAACTTATGCATACACCTGGTAGTCCCACCCTCGCGATACAGACAACGCCCGCGCTCCTAACACGCTTACATGATTTAAATCGCCTAAAGATTTAAAGGTCGCGACAACACGTGCGACACCGCCGCCCGCCGCGCGCGCCCCGCGCCATCGAGTTCCGCGCAGCGATATCAGTATCACGCCAATCACCGGAGCGATATTTCATCCGCGTAAAAACTATAAACAAGCGCCGATCACCATCTCGGCCGTTCACATCCAATTCTATTCGCGGCTACTTGTGCCTTCCCATCCGGCACTATACATTGTTATTTCTCTTATTTCAATAAACTATTGTTATAATATAATTTCGCCTATAATCTAACTCGAATCTTTACACCAAAATTCTGTCTCCAACGTCCTCGCTTCCCCACCTGGTAATCGATTGACCGCTGTCCGCGCGGGAAAGCTGGACCGTTTTACATAAATACCATAAAAATGGACCTATTAGAAACTTGATCTAATTGTATTTAAAAATGTATAATTATATCTAATTATATATATATATATATATATATATATATATATATATATATATATATCCAAGTAATAAGATGACGTCATTATGATGATGATTTAAGGTCATTTCTCGTCATTCGAGAGTAAGTGTACTAAATAATGATAAAATAAATGTAACATTTGTCACGAAATATTATCGTCATAAATATATCGTCATTTAATCATATTTCATTTTTAAATCATTTTTAATGAATAAATAATAAAATAACATTATTAATTATCTTTCTTAATTAATTATAATATACCTATAATATAACTAAATAAGAAAAATATTTCCCATATTTAATACAGTTATTAACAAATTCATTAACAAAGAAATAAAATATACACAACAATTTATAAACATTTTTATAAGAATAATGATTTTTATTAAACATAATATAGGTTCACGGTTCTATATATGTAATTAAATTATCTACAAGAATTACATATGCAATCGAGATTTTAAAATTGAGATTATTTATACGACAATTTATACAACATTCGTTCAAATCTATCATATTTTAAGCAAAAATTCCGTAATCACTTATTTGATCATTTCAGTAACAGGTTTCATCCCAATACCGAAGTTAAGCAGCATGATCTCCAAATAGATGGGTGACCGATTTTAGAAACATGCGATGATACAAGATAAAAAATGTTATTACTTTTTCTCATTTTTTAATTTTTTTTTATTTATTTTCTGTAAAGCTATTTTATGTCACATATATTATAGATTTTTAATACTAGCAGTCAATATCGGAACTCAACCGTAATTTTGTCGTCATAAGTATGCATAATTTGATCTGTTCATATATAATCATAAACAATTTTATCTGTTTATATATAATTAGATCAGGTAAAAATCCATACATAATATTCATTCATAATTAGATCTACAAAATTATATATAATTATATATAATTAGATATAAACTTTTTTTCCCGAGAATACACCCCCGGATCCGCAATTGTAGAACGCAGAGAAATATATAATCTTTTAAAAAAGAATCTTGCAACTAATATGAAACAAGCGAAAAAGTTAACACTTAAACCTAACATAGAAGGCGCTAAAAAAAAGTATCAAGTAATACTTCGTCTAACCAAATTACAGTATTAGTTGATTCACAAGAAATGACAGAATCTGAACACCTTAAGAACTTTATGGAAGAAACGAACAATATGAAAGTCGAAAATCAAGAATATAAACAAGAAGCTTCGCAAAATTCGTGCGGATCTACCAGTAGGATGTCACCAAATATTGAATCGTACAACAAATTTAGTTTCCTTGACAATGAGCAGTGCAGAGAAATGGAAATGGATTCGCATAACAAAGCTAACTCATCTTTCATTCAAAAACTGAAAAAAAAAAACGCAGGAATACGGAAAGACCTCCATCAAGGATCATCGGCAACAAAAATCAATCAGAACAATATTTTATACAATTCAAATCCAAATTCACAAATAATATCAGATATTAAGAAAAAGCCACCGCCCATAAACATATTATATCAAGATCCAAAAGACACGCTAGAGCTGCTTAAGGAAACAATAAGTAACGTTTGTTTCCACATAAAAAAAATTAACGAATTTAAACACACGCTACATATTGATAATATAAATAAGTATAACAAAATAAAAATCTCATAGAAACAAACACAAATTTTTACTCGTTTACACCAAAAGAAGAATAAAATCTAACATTTCTGCTCAAAGAAATGAGCAGAAATCTGAATCACACATTTAAAGAAAACGAGATTTTTTCTGAACTTCAAAACTTAAAGGGTCTTAAATTTTTAAACTTAACAAGATTCACAATCAAGAGACCCATGCAGGAAGCGCACACTACCAATCTTCATTGTGCAACTCACCCACAGCAAACCAGGATTATTGAACCAAATCAAATATATCGCAAATCACGTGATACACTGGGAAAAACTAAGAAGAAAGGAAATCATCCAATGTAAAAGATGTCAACGATTAGGTCATGCGGCAGCAAACCTTAAATACAGATGCGTTTAATGTAAAGAGAACCACGAACCAGGCAAATGTAATGCAAGAACAGATAGTAGTAATAGTCCATCCTGTATTAATTGTAATAGCCTAGGACATCCAGCTTCATATAAAGGCTGCCCCAACTTATTGAAATTAAGAATAGGATTTCAAAGAAACTAAATAGAATTAAGCTAATTAGAGAAAAGAAAATAGATGAAATCAATAAATACGTTAATCCGTTACGTTCTTTTCCAGAGATCACAACCCAAGCGGCAAACACAAATCGCACAACTAATTATAATTCATCCGCATCCGTCAGAGCATCCGCATCCGTCAGAACATCCAAACATACCAGTTTACAATACAAATTCGTCTCACTACAATTGGACAAAAGAGATTCAAAACTGGAAGACATATCAAGCCAAAGTAGATAGTTGCGAGACTGCTATTAAATTAATCAATTTAAGACTAGATACTATAATGAATTTATTAGAGAAAATAATAACTCAAAATAATCCTTAATGGACGATAAAATTAAAAACAGGCACTATGTCTTAAATCATCTTAAAATTTTATCCATTAACGTAAATTCTCTAGTTAGTAACTACAAGAGAATAGCCTTAGTAAATTTAATAGAAAAGAAAAATTTAGATATAATCGCTCTAACAAGGGACCCGTCACAACTGTCCGGAACCGATTTGATTCTCCTTGAAATATGTTATTAAACACAAAAATCTAAGAGACACGTATTTTTTTATATCGGAGTCCAATCGGAGTTTTAAGGGATGAAACAATCCCTCAAAGGCTAACCTATATTTTTTATTTCTATCAATTATCAACAAAACGGTGAGATATATAAAAAAATGTTTTAGACAAAACTTTTATTATTTCTTATGTACTTTATAACTGTGTATTTAGATTTTTTTTAAATTTAATATTTTTGAAACTATCCCCACTCTTCATTATTATTTTTACGTAATTTAAATTTTTCCTAAGAATAAAAATTAAAAGGAATCTTATGCCAAATTCAACCGTATATAATAAAGTTATTTTTAAAAAAATCGCATTTTTCAGAAATAACTTGAAAACGTCGCTATATGCATCGTTCGTGCTTTTATGTAGCACTTGCGTAGCAAAATTGTGTTTTTGCTTTATGTATTACAAATAATAATAACAATAATAATAATTTTCATTGTTTTTCTTTAATTATACATATAAAAACATTCACTTCTTTCATTCATTCTTCATATATTTTATCATTATAGTACCTGAAGTTTAAAATTATTTTTATTTGCTTACAAATGCTTTTGCTTTTCTGTATTATGTATTACAAGTAATAATAGTGATAATAATTTTTATTTGTTTTATTTAACTACATATATAACATATAACATAATTACATATATAAAAACATTCACGTCTTCATTTATTTCTGATATGTTATATTGCTATGGTATCTTAAGATTAAAATTATTTTTGTTCGTTTATGCTTTTATTTCTTTACACTTTATTTTTTTATTTTTGTAAACATTAATTCCTAATATATTAACTTCATACATACATACGTTCCTTAATACATACATTCCTAATATATTAACTTAATACAAACATAGTTATTTATTCATAGTCATTTATTATTATATAATAAAATTCATATATTATTATTGTTATATTATTTATATAATTCATTATATTACAATAATGATATTTCACAAAAAAATGCTTTAAACATAATAATCTTTTACACCAAGAACATTTTACTACAGATATATCATTGCAATTTTCGATATTACATGTTATTAAAATGCTAGAAAAATCGATCATAACCATTAAATTAAAATCAGGTAAAATGTTATTCGTAATTACGGTTTATGCTAGAAAGGAGAGACAATCAGATTTTATATCCGAACTAAAAAATCTTTTCGAACAATTAAATCTATCTAGATATAAATAATTATTATATAATAGCCGGAGATCTTAACACGAAACACACTAATTGGGCTAATTTTAATAATAATGAAAGAGGAATAACTAATGAATTGACTTAAAGATAACGACTTTGATTACAAAATTAAACTATACCGTACAGATACTCCTTCGTATCCCAGATATAATTCGTTTATCGATTTAATACTTGCTGATCTTAGATTAAAACTCAACGATAGACCTCGTAATATATTACAAGCTATTCCATTTGAAAATGAATGATATGGCAATTTTTGCAGAGTATATATGGATAAGGAATTAGAAATTATTAATTGGACCACAACTTAAATTTCAATTTTAATAAAGCCAATTGGAAAATATATCAAAAAGTATTAGCAAAAAAATGTAAGCTAAATTTACCCAACAATAGAAACTTAAATAACACAGAAATTGATGAAACGTTAATCGAAATAGAAAATAATATACTATACTCTATGGAACTAACTATCGCCAAAATTAAAAATCAAATTCAACTAATAAATATTACAATCCAATAATCAAAAATCACAAAAGGTTAAAAACTTAATGCTTTCATAAATACAGATATAAAAGATAAAAAAGAACATCTATTTTCTAGCAGAAAACTCATTGTACTTAAAAAAATTCAAACCAATATAAGATTAGATCTCAAACAGATTTCTAGATCGATGAACAAATACTGGGAAAACAGAATAAAGAAAATTAGTCATTCTGACATAGCTCACATGTTTCCTGAGGTTAATGAACTTTATAGAAATAAAAGCCAATTCGAAATATCTACTCTAAAAATCTCAGACAAGTACAATAAACCAATTCAAGAAGCAAATATAACCGTATTAAATATCTTGTAACAACTCAGGTAACTTATACATCCAAAATATGAAACAGAAATTAGATTTACCAGGTGCTCACTTCACTCTTATTAACGATTTTAATCGTTAATAAGAGCGAAGTGAGCACCTAGTGAACACTAGAAATAGATCATATTCTCCCCGAAGCATTCTTATATTTGGATGCAAATAGTTTCATATAAGGTAGTTACAATATTCCGATAATTTATATTGCTCACAAAGATAATCAGCGCTTCACTTTTCCGGCTAATTAGATAGTATAATCAATGTGATGGCACTGCGATTTCGAAAGTAGATTCTTCAAATAGTTGTAATAAGAAAAATTACTGGTGATTTAATAATTAGTCCTTTCATTTTTTATTCCACTTAGCTCAAGAAGTCAGCCCCGCTGTAATAGTTAATATCCCAGATAGCAAAACGTGCCAAAGGACAAATTACGAAATTATGATATATGTTATGCCGGCAAAAATCGAACAGCAATCCAGCATGGGCTGCTGTAACAGATACTGCCAACAAAAATGCAGCACATATCGAGCAAACTCTGCATCTAACATGCTGCAAAAATTGAACAAAGCTTGTCGTCATAATTCAAGCATCTTGTGTTGCCACAATATTCAACAGAAAATACTTTAAAATTGAGCATAATATGCCGTCAAGACATGTTGCAAAAATGTAGTAAATATCTGGCATATTTATTCTTTTACACAGCAGAAATAGGGCAAAATACACAATCTATAACAGCAGAAACGCAGTAGAAATTGAACACAGTGTGCCGTCACACCGTGGCGACAAAATTGTAACAGAAATCAAGTAGGGCTTGCTGGCATAATCTGCCGGCAAATTGGCAACAGAAATCGTACAAAACTCTGCGTCTGTCACTAAACACAATAATTAGAAAATTACCGCTAGGTTGCGTCCGCATTTTTTCTCGCATGCAAAATTTATCAAACTTTCTATATAAGCGAAATCATATTCAAAATGCATTTATGATTTACATATTTTTATGTATGCGCTTGATGCAAGATGTAATTGTCCAGCAAGGTAATTGACGAAGTGTAGTACCTGAGAAATAGTATATTATATAAAATGTACAATGTTTGATACATTATTTGATATATAAGAATCAAAAGAATCATAACTTATATCTTCAAGAAGCTTTTTATAACTTATTTGTGCTGTAAAAAATATATTAATTTTATTATTAGTAAAATAATTAAAAATTATTCTTCTAAAATAAGAGATAGAAAAAATAATAGACATTTTTCAAAATTTTTTAGTAATTTAACAATTTAAATATTTACGAAACAGAATTTGCTCGATTTCTGTTATTAATTTGCCAGCAAGTTATATTACCAGGTCCTTCGATTTCTGCTACGTTTTTGCCATCACATCGTGACACTGTGTTCGATTTCTGCTGTGTTTCTGCCGACACAGCTGATAAAGCAGATCGCGCCTTATATCTGTTGCAATTTTGTCGTCACGTCGTGACGACACACTGTGTTCGATTTCTGCTGCCAGTATCTGACATGGCTTTGCATGATATCTGCTACATATCTGCTGACATAATGAGACAGCAAGCAATGCTCGATTTTTATAGCATTTTTGTCATTATTCTAAGGTATGCCGCAAAAAACTAAGCTTAATTGGGAAGTAGCAGCTTGAAATCTGCTGCGAAGTCATAATCGGATCTGCTGGCACAATGCTGGCATACTGTTGACATTTTGCTATTTGGGATCATTCAGGATAGATTATTCCATATTTTATCTCGTTATTTTTGTTATATGTTCTGTTTTATATATATTCTATCCTCTGTTCTTTTCCTTTATTTTACATAAGTAACCATAACTCTGACAGCATGCGGCATACTGTGACTCATCTCATTTTCGTACTGCTTGTACTGTGATTATCTAACGCACTGAGATCCACGCTAAAACATCATTGACAGTATCATTCAGTTCTTCTCTTTCGCGCACGTATATTCTTAGGATTTACTCAGCGATACAAAAGTGATACATACGCCTTTTTATCGCGCGCGTATAGTTTAACCTTTTAAAAAAGATAAAAAAAAAACGCCAAGTTCACGCGCCCCTTTTCTTATTTATGTAAAAGAAAGAATTTTGTACAAAAATTTCCATGAGAGACCCCAGCAGCTCTCGACTTGCCGTGAAAGATTTCGGAGACGACTTTCGGCCAGGACAAGCGAACTTGGCGCGTTGGGGAGGACTTCAACAGAACTCAAGCTTTTTAACAGACTTCGGTTCGGATACTCGCTTCTTCGAGATGTGCTCTCAGAAGGCGAGCGTGGAACAGAATGATTTTCTGTGGAGAGCGATACCTTTTTATACCCGAGATTGACCTCGATATTTTTCGGTCGGATCGGTCGGATTGGTCGATCTCGGAGTTAGCATCCCTCTCCCCAGGAGTGAAAAAAAAACATATCAAATCACAAAAACAGGACGCGCTAAACCCCGCGGAAAACGTCCCAGACGCGGGAAGCGCTAGACTCCGCGAAAACAAAAAAACGCAGCATCCTACAAATATCTCTTTCCTCTTTTTATGTTCCTGATAAAATAATACAATAATAAAAATAATGCAATAATAAAATAATGCAATAATAAAATAATGCAATAATACAATGTAACGGAGCGCATCCCTCCACTCCGTTCCTCCTCCGCTTTTCCCCCGACTGACCATCTGTCGGGGACTACCGAACAACAGGCGGAGTGCGGCAGTGGCCGCAAGAGGCATTTATGCCTCCCTTTTTTTAAGCATCATGATACGCGAACTCCGAAGCGTCGGAGAATATCACGAAAACATGTGTATTTTCGTGGTATCTCCTCGCACCGCGCCACCAAGCGCTAACGCACTCCGCACTGCACCACACACCGTACCTTCGAGTGTGAATGCGTCCCGCGCCGCACCGACGCCGCGCCACGCAAACGAGCGAGCATCCCGCACCGCGCCACGACCGCGTCTACAAGCGCGTGACCATCCCCGCACCGCGCCGTTACCTTCCCACCGAATTCCTTCCCTACTCTCAAACATCCCCTGCTCCTATTCCTTATAATCCCCGAAAAAACCAATTAGATCCGATCCTTTTTTCCGCTCTTGAGGAGAGGGATGCTAACCCCGAGATCGACCAATCCGACCGATCCTACCGAAAATACCGAGGTCGATCTCGGGTATAAAAAGGCATCGCTCTCCATAGGAAACTACTCCTCGTTGACTCCTGTTCCTTGCTCGTTTTCCGAGAATCCATCTCAAGGAAGCGAGCATCCGAAACCGGTAGCAAGTCTGAGTTTTGTTAGGGCCCTCCCCAACGCGCCAAGTTCGTTTGGCCTGGCCGAAAGCCGTCTCCGTATCTCGCACAGCAAGCCGAGAGTTGCTGGGGTCTCCCCAGCGCGTCGAGTTCGCTCGACCCGACTCCGCCGTTCCTGAGATTTCTCCGCCGGGTATCGGGGCTCTCCCCGATACCACCTCTCCGAGCACCAGGGTATGCCCTGGTCGGCCGAGTACACTCGGCACCGCCACCTTCTTCTCCGCACACAGCTGGGGCCCTCCCCGGCTGGCTGAGTCCACTCGGCATTCACTCAGACAGACGAGGGGCGCACCACCCGTCAGCCGAACCCTCTCGGCAGGGAACGGGCACACCCGTTCTCCGATCTAAACGATCCGACGACCTCGCGAATATCTACCCTCGCGACAACACCCGCGACACGCGTGCACGTTTTAAATCACCGCTGATTTAAAGGTCCGCGACGAACACGTGCGACACCGCCGCCGCCGCGCGCGCCCCGCGCCACCGAACTGCGCGCCGCGACCAATATCGCGTCGATCGCCCGAGCGATACCTCATTTTGTATTCAAACACTCTCCGCGCGCCGATCGCCGTCTCGCCCGTCCACGGCCACGAACATTAACGCGAAGATTCGGTGTATTCCATCGCACCACTGTTAGTTGAATAAAGCATTGTTATTTCTTATAATTATCGCCTAACAACTCAATAACCAACTTTCTGTCTCCAACGTCCTCGCTTCTCCTCCTGGTAACCGACTGACCGCTCTCCGCGCGGGAAAGCGAGACCGTTTTAACAATAATACAATAATAAAATAATACAATAATAAAATAATGCAATATTAAGATAATACAATAATAAAGATAATACAATAATAAAGATAATAAAATAATAAAGATAATAAAATAATACAATAATGCAGATAATACGATAATTCAACAATACAGTAATAAAATAATAAAATATTCTCTCGTCATTATTAACACTCCTACGACGATTCCCTCTTCGCGCGACCTCCCATCTCTCATATATTCCTGATAACCCTTGATATCGCAAATTGTATTTCTCGTTATTAACATTCGTACGACGATTTCCTCCTCGCGCGACTCCCACCTCTCGTCTCTCATACGTTCCCGATAATATAACGTCATTCTCGGTATCGCAAATTAAAGACTTCCGGCGCGTCGCCGATCCGCCTCTCGTCCTCCGCAATATGCAAAACGAACGAGGAAAAAAACTCCGTCTCTCTTGCGATTAGTTTTAATCTCATACATATTCATATACACAAGCCATAGTTATATTACAGTTATAGTACATAATTATATGCACGCACACTTAGTTGCGCTAATTAATGCGCTCTCTTCTTTTTCTCTCCTCCTCGTACGCGGCTGACGAAACGGTACCGCTTTTCCTCCAATATTTGCGATGAGCGCAAAAAAACATTTCGTCGTCATCGTCGTTAAATACGTCGTAATAGCCGCTTTCATGAAAGTTCACCATATACTCCTGTCGTCTGCTAATCTCGATCGGTTTCTTCTTTTCTAGAGTACCTCCAGTAAAAGATTATATGCCATCCCTCGATAGCGATGACATACACACGCCTCTATTACCTTTTTAAGTGAAATCTCACGCTGAGGCGGAAATCGACAACCGCGCCTCTTTAACTTAAACATCGAAGTGTATTGACCTCTCATGACGTACTCCGTCATATTGACCGATGGATACGCCGTCACGTTTTGCAATGGAGAAGATGTTAAGTCATCCAGCGAATGGCACCAACACATCTCATCGTCATCGATCATTCGTCCCGCACACCTGGCATCGATTCGCTACTTTGATGGTTCTCGCCATCGTAAACACGACGACAAGTATCGCTCAAAAGAATCACCTCGACGACGCGTCAAACCGCAACGTTCTACAAAACAGGACGAGCGGTACGCGTTATATCCCCATAGCCGACGCCTACACACAGAACACGCCTAAGGCGACGTAACAAACCGCGGCATCCTGCAAAAACAGGACGTGCTAGACCCCGCGAAAAACGCTAAGGCGACGTAACAAACCGCGGCATCCTGCAAAAAACAGGACGCGCTAGACTCCGCGGAAAACGCTAGGGCGGCGTCGAAAAAAAAACGAATGCTAAGGCGGCGTCGAAGACGCGCCCGGGGTTACGCGAGAGGCGCTAGACCTCTTGGAAAACGCTAGGGCGGCGTCGAAAAAAACGAACTAGACCCCGCGGAAAACGCATCAAGGACGGGGAGGACGCACGCGTCGCGTCCCCGTAGACAACGCCCGGGGAAAACCGACCCGGGGAAACCCCGCGACCGTCTTACTGACCGAGGAGGATAAACCTACCTCGACGACCGCCAGAGGGATCCACCTTCTCTCCCCCCAGTTACGGATCCCTTGGGGAAAGAAAACCATCCTTACCGACCCAGGAGAATATTCCTCCGGATACGAACCCCCTGGGGATTCTACGACCCCCCTCCCCCCTCACCTCCTTGCCTCCCCGTGGGGGTTAGGACTTCCCTTGCTTATCTACTTGCAACATTATTAATACTTGCACAGGGCTTAGGGATTCCCTAAAATACATAAACGGGGATGCCCCCTCCGAATAATTGTCTCGTCAATTGGTAATCCTCTTTACAACCTGGCATCCTTCTTGAACAAATTCCTGTCAAGAAGTATCCCAAAGCCTTTAACACATGTAGAAAATAGTTTTAAATTTGCTAACGAGTTGTCTGGCATACAATTGACTGATGACTACACACTTGTTTCTATCGACGTGGTCCCTTTGTTCACCAATGTTCCTGTCGCCCTATCAATTGACAGTATAATTAAGCGCTGGGGAAACGCCTCGAAGAACTGCGACCTTAAGGATGAATTTTTAGGTGCAGTCTCATTTGTCCTAAATTCTACCTTTTTTATATTTGACAATGTAATCTATAAACAAACCTTTGGAACACCCATGGGTTCCTCATTGTCTCCGATCATAGCTGATTTAGTATTAAGAGATTTGGAAGAAAGCGTGATTAAGGATGTTAGGGCACATTTGCCACTTTTTTAGATAGATATGTTGATGACATTGCAATGGCCATTCCTTTCCGATTGAGTGATGAGATCCTTGGAAGGTTCAACTTGTACCACCCTAGATTACAATTTACTGCTGAAGTGGGGGGGGAGGAGCGAATTGAATTTTCTTGATTTGATCTTAAAAGTTGTTAATAAGACCGTCGAGATTGACTGGTTTCATAAATTCACATTCTCGGGGAGATACCTCAATTTTCACTCCCAGTACTCTCTCGCCCAAAAAAGAGACACTATTGTTGGACTCGTCGACAGAGCGTTTTTATTGTCTCACCCGAAATCCACCAAAAAAACTTGAATTTAGTAATTACACCTTTGTTAATGAATGATTACTCTCTCAATTTTATCTTTGATAATATCCATTCAAGATTAAAAACTTTGTTCAGGCGAGAAGATAGATCAAGAATGTCAAATGCAACAGTGCAATCACAAGGAACAAAATGGTTCGCTCTACCCTTTGTTCCGGATTACGACTAAACTCAAAAAAATTGTCGATGATTTTAACGAAAAATCCGCGTACTTCAGTATGAATAAGTTGAGAGGCATGATCAGAGTTCACAAGGTTCATACGCTCTACCAGCACATTCCAAAAGGAATGTAAAGTACAAAATCTGCTGCGGCAGCTGTGATGTATGCTATGCTCGGACAGACAATGAGACAATTAAAAACGAGACTGCATGAACACCAGAGTCATATACGTAGAAACACGAATACACATTCAGTCATTACCAAAAGTAGGTATACTAGGCGGATTCTAACCCAGGTCCTCCGAAGGGTACGGGTGTGCGGGGGAGAACGGCAATCGAGGAGCTCCGGGGAGGGGGGGGCGTGTTGGACGACCCAATGCCATTGAACGTAAACAGCGTGCGATTGAATCGACGATTGATGCCTTCAACACCGTGATAAATAATTACGAAAAGATAAATAACGAAGATGATATAAAAAAATTGCGCGTGGACAGGGCGCGTGGATATGACGTCAGAGGGAGAGGAAGCCACGCCCGCCACCGCCGCCACCACCGCCGCGCCCGCCGCCGCCGCTGCCACCGCCGCGCCCGCCGAGTAAAAAATAAATATCTCTCTCTCGTATACCTATTATCTCTTCCGTTGCGGTTCTCTCTCTTATGGCGAATGTTATTTTTCTAATTATTTTATGGTGGGGAAGAAAGAAATTAAAGAAATACATGTTTTTTGCATATTATTAGGTGTACAAAAAAGTTCTGAGCTTTAGATTTTATACAACCGAAATAACAATTTAAATTTTATATATCTTCCCGCCCTTTTGCGGTTTTAAAGCGATGACATTTGGCCTTCTAAAATGCCATACGGTTTGGCGTTTGATGCACATAACCTCAAAAATCAGTGTTCACGATGGCAATAACAAAAGAGCATATTCGATTTTCCATCCACTTCGCGTTTCATCTGAAAAAAAATGCTGCTGAAGCCACTGCAATAATTTGTGCTGCATATGGAGAGAACGCTGTAAATCATACTACATGTAAAAGATGGTATCAAAAATTTCGCCAAGGAGATTTCAGTCTTGAAGATGAACCGCGTGCTCGACGCCCTCAAAAGATTAAAATGGACGAATTGCAAGTACTGCTGAATATAAACTCTGCACAAACTGAAAAGGAGCTTGCAGAACAGCTTGGCGTTATGCAGCAAACCATTTCCGTACGTTTACATACGATGGGAAAGATTCAGAAGGAAGGCAGATGGGTTCCGCATGAATTGTCCGAAGACAACAAAAATCGTCGGCGTGACACTGCACTCACTTTGCTTTCAAAGTTCCGGAAAAAAGATTTTCTGCACAAAATCATTACAGGCGATGAAAAGTGGATTCTTTATGATAACCCTAACGTAGAAAATCATGGGTTGACCCTGGTCAATCTTTGACATCGATGTCAAAGCCCAATATCCACGCCAAGAAGGTTTTGCTCTGTATCTGATGGGATTGGAAAGGTGTGTTGTTTTACGAGTTGTTACAACCGGGTGAAACAATCACGACCGCTACCAACAACAATTGACCAATTTGAGCGATGCATTAGAAGAAAAGAGGCCATTTACTGGCCAAGAACGTCGTAAAGTGATCTTCCTTCATGACAATGCTCGACCACATGTTGCGAAAGCGACTCAGGACCATATCTTTGCGTTAGGCTGGAAACTTCTCCCGCACGCGGCGTGTAGCCCAGACATGGCGCTTTCCGATTACTACCTATTCCGGTCGCTGCAGCATCATTTGGCTGATACACATTTCGTGAGATTTGAAGAGATACGAAAATGCATTGATGACTTTATCGCTTCGAAGCCGGTGAGCTTCTATCGTCAAGGAATTCGCAAGCTATCCGAAAGATGGCAAAAGGTCGTTGATGCAAATGGGGAATATTTCGCTGATTAATATTTTTTTTGTTTGTTTTTGAATAAAGATTGAATTTTACAAAAAAAGCTCAGAATTTTTTTGTACATCTAATATATATGTTTATATTTGTAAACAAATTGAATACATTTTTAAGTGTGAAATTGTTTTATTCACATGTTTTGTTTCTTATACACTAAAAAACTAAAGCTAACAGCTCGCAATCGACGAGTTGACGTCTATCGAAGATATCGCAATCGCGTATCGCGTTCGGTATTTCCTCGGGATCTGTTACAACAGACGCGATGTTGGAGAATCGCGTATACTTGGTATCGATCGTATCGACGAATCTGACGAGTCGATCGAACGTCACATCGATACATTCGTTCAGATCAAATATTCGACGTAACGTCGATTCGATCATCGTTACGCGTACATTCAAAGATTCAAGACGTACGAATGTAACGTCGTTCATCAGACAAATTCTGACGGTTAACGGTCCGACGCTTATAAAATTGTCTTTGTAATCGTTTAGCAGCAATTTATAGATATTCCATCGCTGCTCGTAGAGTCCCTTCCACGTTTCGAGAGACAGTATCAATTCCTCCGTATCAAGTCCCCGATGATATCCCAGAGCGATCTCCACGTAGCTCGGTGGACCAACGTTCCAATTTCCAAATATATATTCCAAATATTTGTAACCCGTGGCCGTCAGAGTGTAACGTCTGCTCAGTAAGCGCACCGCGCAACGCTCCACCGGAAATACTGTGGAAATTAAATATATAATATTGCACAATATTGGAAAAAAGAGAAAAAAATAAAAAATGCAGTTGAAATTTACCCGTTACATTCCTTCTTTTGTTTTTCGCCATTGTACGGTGCGCTGCTTCCTTTGGCGGAATACATTGCGTGTTGTTCGAATGATGGAGGAGCGGAGTACTTTTTGTCGTGCAGATCGTTCGATGGAGGACTGATCGCGTTTTTTTGACATGGCAAACCGTTAATCCCCCCCCCTCCTTCCTCTTCTCCTTTTTTCTAGGAATTTCATTGTTGCAATCAAACATGTAACGACATATTCGCAAAGAAGCGCGATGATGTTCAAATTTTTTTCTAGGAAAAAAGCCATAATAAGATGGCTTTTCCTAGAAATCGACGTACGTGTCGCGACGTGTTAAGAGAGAGAAGCACCGATACTCCGGCTGCTATAAATAAATTGCGAATCAGGGAGACTTATGATGGCTTTTTCGTGGAAATCGGCGTACGTGTCGCGGCGTGTCAAGAGAAGCGCCGATACTCCGGCTGCTATAAACAAATTGGGGGGAGACCTATGATGATGCTCCGATTTAGACAAAAGGACAAAGAAATTGTCGATGATATATAATGGGTCATGGTGTGTGCAGGATCACAGTAAATGGAAGTCTAATGTGTGTGAAAAAAAGAGTTGACGGTGAAAATGGATAATGTGTTAAATATAGAAAATGTGTTTAATATGGATGAGGAAGACTTTGTTAATATAGTAGACGAAGTGTTTGGAAATGAAGAAGAAATGGAGATTGACAATATTGACAATATTGACATTAATATTGAAGACGAAGAGCACGCATTGTCTGACGATAGCAATTACGTAAGTGATCAAAGTGATGACCTTACGGATTACGCAGAAAAAAATTGTTACCCGTTCGGAACTCCTTGCGTTGAATAATAAAAACGTATTGTTCAATACAATTTTATTATTCAACGGGTGGTGCACTAACTCTATGTGCCGAATGCATGGTTCGTCTGGCGGACACTGACATTGGAGTATTGTATGCCGTTAGGAAGCACGAGATAGATATTCTCAATGCGCTAAACAGCCGATTTTGCTCCAATTGCCAACAGTCTGTCTGTGTGATAATGCCATGCAACATGTGCCCAATTTGCACAAATTGACAAAAGACAATATTGTGAACGAGTATATCATATGCAAGTGCTCAGTGGAAGAGTGTGATGTGATATAAAAACAATATGGGAAGGTCATTGGAAGAATTAACAAGTTCTCCGTTATGGGACTCAATCTCTCATCTACCAGTGAACGTGGCGGTGTATTTTATAAAGAGACACTATACCCCAACTCCATTTCCCGATTCCTCGTCCAAGAGTTAAGGGACGCTAATCGACGCAATTCGACTCTCTGCTTCTTCGCTCCTTCTGAGAGAGCGGAAATAATTCTGGAAGCGTGCACATATTATCATTATAGAGGACACGCATACAATATATTACTACCCCTCTCGCGGCAAAAAGTAGTAGAAATAAGAAGCGAGGATAATCATATATGATTGTTCTATTCCCATCAATCTCCGGACATGTCGAAAATACGCTTTATATACTGGCTTCGAGTTAAAGCAGCTATAGAGAAAAGAAAAAAAGAAAGTAAAAAAATGTAAAATTGTTTTGATGAGACAGTACAACAATTTAAAAGAATCAAGATTTCGCAATATGGAACACCTAGAATGGAACGCGAGTTGCTGGAGCAGTGCAGCCAAGTCGCTACTTTGATGGAGTGTTTCGCGTGGTTGCAACGATGCGAGGAGTGCATCGAACAACTCGAGGAACTTAGCCGTGTTAAACATCCTCGACTCACCGTTGCAAATAGACAATCTGCGGTGGCGAAGATTGCACGACTCGAGGGTGCAAAAGTACAATTAAAAAGACGTTTCGTGCACGTTGGTGGTGAGTAGAGACACTGGATCTCTCGTTTGGCGCGAGATTGATACGGCATTTGAAAGCCGTATATTGACAGGTGCGTTGATCAATGTAGACTATATCGAGCCGCGACAATTTTTAGAAGACGCTGATGGTGTAGTGCTCGAACGAGTGCGAGACATTGTACAAAGACACGATAGTGTGAAAGTGAATACTGCATTTAACGGCGAGTTTGTGACGGGCGAACAAAAGTATAAACACTAAAAATAGTGAACTCTTTCGAGTGTCAAATTTGGACGAGTGGTACGAGCAGTACATTATCGAACCCACGTTGACATCGCTCGAAGAATTCCAAGGACACGACAGTGGATGGGCGTTGTCGCGAATTCTAAATTTGACTGTAAACATGAATAAATATAATCCAATGCACGCGGGATGTTACATCGAATTGCCGCGGGAAATTATGTTAAAGCGAGCGATGATCAACGTATGATCCAAGGACAATGCGTGTTTCGCGTGGTCGGTGGTCGCGGCTCTGCATCCGATCGAAAGGCATACGGATCGGGAATTGTCGTACCCGCATTATACGACAGTGTTATAATAAATCTCCAAGACATTACGTTTCCGATGACGTTAGATCAAATAAAGAAGTTTGAACGAATCAATGACATCTCAATCGACGTTTACAACTTCGAGGGAGGAAAGGAGATTCTCCCGATACGGTTAACAGATAAGAAGATGGAGAAGCACGCAAATCTATTGTATGTGTAGGATCCGCGCGACGACAACGCGGGGCACTTCGCGTACATCAAAGATCTGTCCCGCCTTGTGAGCTCTCAAATAAACAAGAAGAAATGCAAAAAATACTTTTGCGACCGGTATGTATTTTAACAAATTTTATTATTTCTCTTATAAAATTGTTTATTAAAAAATCATATTTTCCGTTTGCAGATGTCTACATTACTTCAGTTCGTCTGAAAAATTGCAGTCACATACAACGGACTGCAAAAAGATAAAGAATTGCGCCGACTGCCGAGCGAGGACGACAAGTGGCTCGAATTCAAGAACCACACGAATAAGGAACGACTTCCATTCATCGTTTACGCGGACTTGGAGTGCATACTACGGCGAACGAAACCAGCAGAGAGGGAAGACGCATCGTACATCTACCAGCAGCACGAGGTATTTAGCATCGGATACTACGCGATGTTCATACGACAACGCGTTATCGGTATATCGATTTCGTCGCGGCGAAAACTGCGTTGCGTGGTTCGTTCGGCAACTCGAAGACTTGGCGTATCAAGTAAAAATTCTGTTATCCGCGAATGTCCCCATTGGAAACGTTGTCGAGAGAGCAGTGGGAGGCATATCGTAGCGCGACGTGTTGTCATATTTGTGAAAAACCATTTGCGTCGGACGACACGCGGGTATGCGATTATTGCCATCGTTACCGTGGTCCCGCGCACTCAAATGGTAATTTAAATTATAAAGGTTCATATTGCATTCCCATAGTATTTCACAACTTATCCGGTTATGACGTACACTTTATCATCACGGAAATAGCTACGGCGTTCGAAGACAGGATCGACGTGCTGCCGATAACAAAAGAAAAATATATTTCGTTTACAAAACATGTTCAAGATACCACCGAGAGATCAGATTCACGAAATTGCGTACGACTGCGGTTCATAGATTCGTACAAATTTTTATTAAATATCAGCCTCGATAAATTGGCATCTTTTCTAACGAAAGAAAAATGAAAAATTTTACATTCCACGGTATCAAACGAAGATTTTGACTTGTTAACGCGCAAAGGTGTCTTTCCATACGAATACGTGGATCACGCGGACAAGTTGTAGGACACGCGCCTACCACCGCGCGAATCATTCTATAGTTCATTGACCGGTGATATGGTGTCGGAGAACGATTACGCGCACGCCACGAACGTCTGGCAGCGGTTCTCCATTGAAACTTTAGGCGAGTACAGCGATCTACTACTGTGATCAAATATAAACGAGATTTTTAAATTTAAATTGCGCGGGTTCATCGATTCTGACAAATATTTTTTTGATTAAGTTGATAGTACTGTCTTTGACATCTGTGTGAAATTTCATGTCATTCTCTTCATTTGTTTAATAGTGAACGCTCGTTTTTATGAATATCCAAAAGTATTTTTTTCGATTTTTACGATAGGTCGGGGGCTCGAGCCATGCTTGATGCAATCTCTCCTGTCGTGCTCCAGGAGGATTATTTGTATATTTGCCAATGGCGTTGGAGGGTGTCGCCGCTGCAATCCGACCTGCATCCATCGAGAGAATAGGACCATCATCTCTCTGGAATACCGGTCGTGGGGATTCGAGAAAAATATACATATATATATGTATATTGTAATATATGTATATGTGTGTATGTCATTGTATTGTTGACTTGTTGTTCTAAACACGTTATTGCGATAAATATCATCACATGCCTCGGTAGTCGAAAGGATAAGATGCCTGCCCGGTAAGCAGGAGATCCAGGTTCGATTCCTGGCTGAGGTGGTATTTTTTCG
Organism: Pogonomyrmex californicus; assembly: GCA_024349325.1. Lineage (NCBI taxonomy): Eukaryota > Metazoa > Arthropoda > Insecta > Hymenoptera > Formicidae > Pogonomyrmex > Pogonomyrmex californicus. The sequence goes on from JAECZD010000046.1 coordinate 69,313, forward strand.
CAAAATAATTGCGAGTTTTCACGACTGGTTCGTGGTCGGGCCCCATCGTGACGCACATCCTTCCTTCTTATTTGGGTGTGATTCTGTTGGGCAAAGAAATTGTATTTTATTTTGTTTGCGGAATGAAATTTCTGCTACTGAAACGTTCAAAATGTTGCAGAAGGCTTTTGGTGACCAGGCTCTATCAAGACCAAGAGTATTTGACTGGTATAAAATGTTGAAAAATGGTCGAGAAAGCGTAGAAAACGAACCACATCAAAGACGACCAAAAACATCAATTGATGAACAACACGTGAAGCAAATCAAGGATTTGGTGCGCCAAAATCGTCGATTGACAATTAGAGAACTTGCCGATACTGTAAACATTTCATTTGGATCAGTGCAGACCATTTTGAAAGACCATTTGTGCTTGAGAAGAGTCAAATCTCGTTTGGTTCCGAAAACACTCAATTTTTTGAAAAAACAGCGTCGCTTGAAGTGTGTGAAACAATGATTTCTGACTACCAGGACAAGATGAAACGCATGATAACTGGAGATGAGACTTGGATCTATGCGTACGACCCGGAAACAACCGACCAATCGAGCAAATATCGTGCAAAAGGTGAGGCAAGACCAAAAAGATCGCGCCAAAGCCGCTTAAAAATCAAGGTTTTATTAACAGTTTTCTTCAATTATCGTGGTGTGGTATTATGAATTCCTTCCGCCGGGCCAAACTATCAACAAGGAATATTATTTGAGTGTTATGCGTCGTTTGCGTGAAGCTATTCGCCTCAAGAGGCCAGATTTATGGGCAGATAACTCATGGTTTTTGCACCACGATAATGCGCCATCTTACACTGCACTGGTTCTTCGTGACCATTTCGCCAAAAACTCGATCCATATCGTTCCACAACCACCGTATTCGCCTGATTTAGCTCCGTGTGACTTCTGGCTATTCAGTAAACTCAAAAGACCGCTCCGGGGGACACCGTTTTGAATCGATTGAGGAGATACAAGCCGAAACGAAGAAAGTATTGAAGGCCATTCCGGAAGAAGAGTTTTCAGAGTGTTTCGAGGATTGGAAAAAGCGTTGGCATAAGTGTATTGCATCGGAAGGGGATTATTTTGAAGGCGACGAATTTTATTTTGAAGAATAAATAAAGATTTTTCACTCTATAACAAAAATCTCGTTTATATTTGATCACAGTAGTATATCTCAAGACCGATGTCTTGTTATTGGCCGACGTTTTTGAAAATTTCCGCGAAAGTTGCGAGTTATGGACTCGATCCCGCTCATTACTACACATTGCCAGGTTTCACGTGGGACGCCATGCTGAAACATACGCGTGTAAAATTTGAGTTGCTCACCGACATTGATATGGTTATGTTTATCGAACGCGGTATACGGAGTGGCCTCAGTCAATGTTCCGGCAGACACGCGCAGGCCAATAACAAGCACATGCGTTCGTACGACCCATCGAAACCATCGTCGTATTTGATGTATTATGACGTGAACAATCTGTACGGATGGGCGATGTGTCAACCGCTGCCCTATGCCGAATTTCGATGGGTTGAAGATGTTGAGAACTTTGACGCGCGCACGATCGCTCCGGATTTGCCTACGGGTTATATTCTCGAGGTCGATCTCGAGTATCCGCATCATTTGCACGATCGACACACTGACTTATCTTTCTGTCCGACGCGCGATAAAGCACCCGGCACGCGACAGGATAAACTTCTCGCGACGTTATATGACAAGAAGCGATACGTCATCCATTATCCCAACCTGCAGCAATGTACGCGCCATGGTCTTTGTATCGCAAAGATACATCGCATACTACAATTTCTTCAATTCACCTGGCTCCGCAATTACATCGAACTCAATACACACTTTCGAACGTGCGCGAAAAATGATTTTGAGAAAAATTTGTACAAATTAATGAACAACGCTGTATTCGGTAAAACAATGGAAAATGTTTGGAATCACGTGGATGTAAAATTGATAACAAAATGGGATGGACGGTATGATACGGAGGCAATGATCGCGAAACCAAATTTCCACAGCCGCAGCGTCTTTGCGGAAAACTTAATCGCCGTCGAACTGCGTAAACTCGAGGTGAAATTCAACAAGCCGATTTATGTGTATGTGTATACTCGACATATCGAAAATCTGCTTGTACGAATTTCACCACGAGTATATGTCACCGCTGTATCGCGACAAATGTAAGATCATGTACACCGACATGGACAGTCTTGTATATCACATCGAATGTGATGATGTGTATGAGACGATGAAACGCGATATCGCTAGATTCGATACGAGCGATTATCCGCCGGTCAACGCGTACGGGATGCCTCTCATGAATAAAAAAGTATCCGGTCTAATGAAGGACGAAAATAACGGTGCGATAATGACGGAATTCGTCGGACTCAGAGCGAAGATGTACGCGGTGAGGATGGACGGCAGAAAAGACATTAAAAAGGCGAAAGGTGTAAAAAAAAACGTCGTAGCGCGAACAATAACGTTCGACGATTACACGCGGTGCTTGAATGAAGAGATCGAAATGACTCGTCGCCAGTCGTGTATAAGATCCAAGTTACACCAAGTATATACGGTGTCCGAGTCGAAAATCGCTGAGTCCGTACGACGACAAACGATACATCGTATCGGATTCGACGGAGACGTTACCGTGGGGACATTGGCGGATTCCATTGTAAGATACATGTATATGCAATGTACATATATTTTTATATTTTTTTATATAGTTTATATGTATACACGTATGTATGTATGTATGTATGTATGTACCTATGTATCATATCTATACATATGTATGAACGTATGTATTCTTGTAATTTTATACGATACTGTTATATATGTAGTATAGATGTATGTATTTTTTGTAGTTTTTATATGTAGTTTTACAATAAAATTTAGCTGTTCAAATTTATTTTATATATAAAATTTATAATAGCAACCAAGATCCTGCTTGCTGAGGAATTAGCTTTAATTCTCTCTTCGATTTATTTAATGTATACTCGGCTTAATACATATATTGTTTATAATACATGTAGTTTTACATGTGTTCTCGTAAATTGTATACATGTATAGTTTAAAAAAATGTAATGGAAGAAAAAAATAATAAAAACTCTTTGTATACATGTATACAATGTATATTTATTTTTTATACATTGTAAAATAAAAAAAATGACTTAAATCACTGCTTTTGTTTATCCACGAATTGTGCGATCTATCGAATCCCAACCACTTGACATAAACCTTGTCTCTCTTCCTGCGTAGTACTTTCTCCACGAGATATACGTCCGGATGAGTCGTGCGATGCAATTCGTGCTCGTAGAACGCGCCCGCGACCGATTTTCCGCGATAGTCCTCGAGCAGATACGTTACGGGATTAGTACGCTGCACTTTAATGATCTTAAACACCTCGGTGGTCCAATTTGGCGTGTAACCTTTTTCGAAAACTGTCTTGTACTTGCTCACGCGTACCGATTCGCCTACTTTGAATTTTGCTGGACCTGCGATCTTTATCGCGCTGTACACCGTATCCAAGAGTCTTTTGGCGATCGCGGGAGTTACGTCAACGGGTCGCATGCCGATAGTGCGATGCTTGCGCGCGTTGTAATCTGACACGAGACGCGGTAGCGCGTCGACCCACTTGTAAGTGCCGTTGAGCGTAAACATCTTCCACATGTCGTTCTTAAGCGTGCGATTGAATCGTTCGACGATCGATGTCTTCAACAACGTGTACGTGGAATAATGATTAACGTTGTGTTTTTTCAAGAGTTTCTGCACATCGGCGTTGTAAAACTCCTTCCTCATATCCGTTTGCAAGTTTTTCGGACATCTTCCGCTCTCTCAAATTATCTTAGCGATAGCGTTAGCCGTCTCGCTTCCGACCTTGCTCTTGAGCGGTACGGCCCAGGCGTATTTGCTCAGCGCATCGATGACGGTGAGTATGTAGTGATGACCTCTGTTGAAACTCGAGTACGGACGCATCTCGACGATGTCAGCCTGCCACAGATCGTCATATCCCCGAATTATGACATGTCTTTGCGGAAAATTTCTCCTCGCCGGAGCGTGCAATTCCTCAACGAGTCATCGCCTCTCGGAACTAACATTTTTTTCACGTCCATCGGATCGCATGTTTCGACGATGTTTAATAGTAAATAAGATATACAATTTAAAATTGTTTTTTTCCTCACTGACGTTAATCGGCTCATTTCGTCGATACGCGATTAATTTATAATAATGCTGGCTTCGCGAAGTTCCTCGATGACAGCCTCGACAGCATCTTGTTGTCGTGAGCGTTGTTACCAGCTCGGTATGAAGCGTCGAGCAATCGGAGTCGATCCACCAGTTCGTTGGGATCGTCCCAATGCACGTAATCGATCTTGTTGTCGTTTAATTTCATGGTGGATGATATATTGTTAATACCTGCACCTTTTTTACCGCTTTTCTTATATGCAGATACGAGCGGAGCGATAATGTTAATGTACTTGTATCCCTTGTTGCCCATAACGGGATTATGGACGCTGTGACCACATCTATGAGCATTCGTTGTTAACAGTATACTTTTATACGTTTGTTTGTCATCTTCGGTGAATATAGCCTCATCGGGAAGTCTCTTGAAGATCAATTCGTATAATCCTGGTGTACCATTGTATCTCACATTGTCTATGATTATCGAGTCATCTTTGTCAACATCAAATTTTTTGTCACCGAGCATTGTACCACTTTTATCGAAATAGACACCGTATACGTTATCGATCGCTTTATCTATGTCGTCACTGAGAAGAAGGCCCACATACTTTCGTCCCAACGGTCCTAGCTGATCACGAAGCACCTCGCGGCTTCCTCTTTGCGTTTGTAGACTCTGTTTGATGGTTGTTTCGAGTGACAGTTCACTAACATCTTTTGTTTCAAAAATACTTTCATTTCGCACGAATAGCGGTGGTTGTCGGTGGTTCTTTAGATAGTTCTTTCGATGATTCTATCGATGTAGAATCAAACGTGAATGAATCTGACACGGTATTCAATTGTTTTGTACGCTTTTTAGGGTGCGGCGATAATTTCAACCTCCGTCCAATATGAATGCTTGTCAGTAGTAGTAGTATTGTCATCGTCATCATCGTCATCGTCATCGTCATCATCATCGCTGTCTTCACGTTTTTTTTTTTTCTTAATACCGATATTCTTTGCAACATTGGCTTCTTTTTTAATTGGATGTGTTTCCTTGACAATCTGTTGTAGAGGTTTGACGATGGGCTTGAAACGTCTCTCCAACGCTACATTTTCATCTATTTTACCAGTTTTCAAAGCGCGATATTTTTTGCGAATCGAATCGCTCGTTTTCGCAATCTGCTTCGCAATCGTCTCGCGATCTTTGAGATTATCCATGTTGCCCAGTTGACGTATCGACATCGATTAACCACGTTACGGTACCGCGAACGTATTAAATTCTTTTCTCTATCGCCCATTGATAAGCGGACTGTCCTTATCTATCACTAGAAATCCATACTCGCGCTGCCAACAATCGCGGCATAACGCACAGAATTCATCGTACGACATGTCGGTATTCACGTGATCGTTTCAAGTAAACATGTTTCAAGTTGGTACCATCCTATTTGAATAGGATCAGCAGGCTCGCATTGTCGCGTATCAGATGTTTAGGTATCCTCGCGTACGTCTGACAGAGATAGAAGCAATCGATATTCGAGTGGCGGCCCATCGAGAAGTATTCTCTCACCGCATTTTGCTTATCGCACGCAACGTCGTCGAAGACAAAGATCGAATTGGGATGTGCCTCGCTCGATGGAATGACGTCGCTGTTGTTGGAGAACGTAAAGTAGCCGATTTCGTCGATCGATGTCAACAAAGTTTCGAGATATCGATATTTTGATTGTTGCAACGACTTTGAGTATACGTATACGTTCTCGAAACGTACACCGTGCAGACTCTCGAGCGAGCTTATGAGAACGTTGGTTTTACCGCAATTCGACGGTCCGCAAATGATGGCGCGTATAGTACTCGGTAACATTTCACCATGCTTGCGCTCCGTCGCGATGTCTCCCATCATTCGCGCTTTCTCGTCGCAGTTCGCGACGCGTATCGTCAATGGCGTACGAATTTTATGTTCGCATTGCGTTATCTAGGCTTCGATCGAACGCCTATTTATAGGCGCGCGAAATCGCGAATCGCTCAGTTGCAAAAATGTACCTCGTGCTGTCGCATCCCTCCGATATTCGGGACTTGAGCGCTGAGCAGTTGCAATATATATCGAAGGTTGTACTGTTACGCGTGTGCGGCGACTATATCGATCACGTGTGGGACAAGCTTCCGGAACATATAAAGGCGGATTTGGGGGTTCAAATCTATCATCGCTGCGTCGAGCATTATAATCAATCGTGGGATCGAGATCATGTAGACGATCCTGCACCGAAAATAAAGGATTGTGGCCTATGCCAGCAGCAGCGTCAAACGAAGGCTACATTGGAGGTCTGCTCAAACGAGCGATAAACGCGCTTCCTTTTGAACTACATATCCTCGGCTATCAGTTTTGCGGCCCGGGTTCTCGGCTGAAAAAGATTAGCCAGAGGTGAAACGGGCATAAATCCACTGGACGCGGCGTGCTGTGAACACGACATTGCGTATTCTCAGAGCAACGATCCCACCGACAGACATGCGGCGGACAAGGTACTCGCCGATAAAGCCTTAGGACGCGTCATCGCGAGAGATTCGGCTCTGAGCGAGAAAGCTGCAGCTGCAGCCGTTTGGGCAGCGATGAAAGCCAAGACTAAGATCGGCATGAGTATGAAGGCGAAGAAAAAAGCCGGCAAAAAAAGAAACGAATACTTCCAACGGCGAAACGAGATGGTGTGTTACCGATTTTACCAATTTTGGGCGCTCTCGGGTCCTTAATCGGCGGAGCGACCAGCGTGGCGAAAGCGATAAACGACAGGAAAGCCGCGCAACGTCAACTCGAGGAACTGCAACGTCGCGCGATGGAAACGCGCGGACAGGGACTGTATCTCGCTCCGTACAAAGGCGGACGAGGCGTAACAGCGAAAAAAAGAAAAAAAGAAAAAAAAACGCCAAAGAGACGATAAAAGTACCTACGGGCGTAACTATCAATGTACAATGTACATTACCAGCTGGCGAAGCATATGCGCATACCGTACTTCAGAGGCGTTTTTATGCGTGACGCATTACCGATTAGCGGCGCGCGTTGAAAAGAGAGCGGTATTGTAAATCTGGACGATACGACGGGTCCCGGCACTCATTCGGTAGCGTACGCAAAGAGAAACAATCGCGTTGCGTACTTTGACAGTTTCGGTAATCTTCGACCGCCCAAGGAACTGATACGATTTCGGAGACGATGCTACGATAGAGTACAATCGAACGTCCTATCAGACGTACGATCAGAACGTCTGCGGACAGCTGTGCCTGTGGTTTCTTCCCCAAAACGGTCGACGTGCGTGAATTTAAAAAGTCCGACAAAATGTCGCGACGTCTCAGTATTCGTCGAACGCTTTTTTCAACATGTCGCTGACGCTTACACTGAGCGGGAAGAGCAGCGTTCTCGCGGCAAATTACTTTCCAGTCATAGATTTGAGCGACGATGACTACGAGCTTGGTCTAACAATTTTGGAGACTTATCACACGATACCGAATGTAAACGCTTCGAACAATACATTTTGGCAAAGACGACGCAGAAATTATGATTCCCCAGAGATCGTATGAATTGCATGCCATAAATGAATTTTTGAAACGTGAGATTTTACGGAAACGTCCGCGACGCGACGCGCCTCCCGAGGGCAACACCGCGCACGGTGATGACGAAATTGGAGAATACCCGATAGTGCTCCACGCAAACACGATGAGGTGCGAGATTAAATGTGTCTACAGAATAATCTTTAACAAGCCCCATAACATTGGATCGCTGCTGGGTTTCTCGAGGCGTATACTGCAACCGCGAAGGTGGCATGAATCGGACGTGTCGATCAACATAATGAACGTAAACATTATTCGTGTAGAGTGCAACGTGACCGCGGGCGCATACAGCAACGACAAAAGTGTGCACACGATACACGAATTTTCGCCGAGCGTGCCGCCAGGATATAAGATATCGGAAAGGCCGATGCAGATCATTTACCTGCCAGTCATCGTATGGAGCATTACGGAGCTAACGATACGCATTGTTGACCAGAACGGACGATTGCTCGATTTCAGAGGAGAAGAGATCACCGTCAGATTGCACGTACGACGGCGACAGCGATAACGCGAGCGTGACATTTGAGATGCTCGTGTTGAACGAAGCGAAGTATACGCAGAGAGATAACACATCTTTTACAAAGAAAACATCGATCAATATTCACTCATTCGGCTGCATCAAAAAGAGAAACTTAACGCGTCAAACATTAAATTTTTACAAGCTTTAGGATTCGCAGTGCGCAACTTGTGAAATGACTGATATCCTAAACATCAAAAACGAGTCAATCTTCGACGATCGTATCGTCAAGATTGAGATTCATGCGTACAACCCGTTCGCCAATACGACGTTCGGGTACAGCGATGAGATAAGAATACCCATACAGCAACAGGATCTGTACACATTGCCATACGAAAGATTTCTACATATCGAGGGAAAACTAACGAAGAACAGAGTTGTCGAAGGATCTGATGTGGTGTTGGGAAATAATTTTGTCGCGTTCATATTCGATAAGATTCGATACGAGCTTGATGGTGTGGAAATTGATCGTAACAAAAACGTGGGCATAACCAGCACGTTCAAACATTACGTAACGACATCATCCGACAGAAGCGTAATTCTGAAGAATGCCGGCTAGGATGCGCGTACTAACGCGGATGGATATTTTAACTTTTGCGTACCTCTCTAGGCACTGTTGGGATTCTGCGAGGATTACAGACGCGTGGTAATCAACGCTCGTCACGATCTTGATACGATCGCGTAACGACAACAATTGCCTGATGGGAAATTCGACGTTGGATCGACTTATTGAAGATACAATGGCGAATGCCGCACGTGTTATTGAGCGAGATAAAAAAACTATCGATGCTGCGCACTTTGGAAAGCGGACGATATTTGAGCATGGCTTTTCGCTCGTGGGATCTGTACGAATTTCCGCTGTTATAGCGTACAACCAAGCATTCGTGGGCCATCAAGACCGCTCTCAGCTCGAGAAGCCGCGATATGTCATCTTCGCTCTGCAAACAGGTCGAAAAAATGTTATGGCTAAGGACACGAGCCGATTCGACGATTGCAACTTAACCAACATGAAACTCTATCTGAACTCGGAATGTTGTCCGTACGACGATATGAATCTGGATTTTGACAAAAACAGATGGTCCGTATTGTATGAAACGTACGCGCGTTTCTGCAAGGATTACTATGGATACGAATATCTCGAGCCGAATCTCACCGTCACGTCTTTTCTACATAATGGCCCATTCGTAATCATCGATTGTTCTCGACAAAACGAATCGGTCAAGAGCGCAACTGTAGACGTGAGATTGGAATTTGAGACTAAGGAGAACTTTACGATCGATGAATATCACCGCGTACTCTCTCATTATACACGATCGTGTGGTTCAGTACAATCCGTTGACCAATGTTGTACGTAAGATCACCTAAGAGCATCACTGGCACATGAGAGAGAGAGAGAGACAATAAAATCTACGATACATCGAAATCGACCGCAGTCTCCGAAAGTTGCTCGTCATGGTCGTGTCAACGTTCGTAGACCTGCAAGGTTTTCTCGTTGGAGGACAGTTTGTTGTAAAGGAGTTTGCTGCTCTCAAAGAACGGACCGTTCTCTCTCACTACATTTTCGCAAGCCCTATACCATGGCATTTCCTCGCAAGAGTGCCGATAAGTCTCGCGCACGCTGGATGATACGTCATTACTATAAACTGCGATGGGACGACGGAACGATTTCATACAGCAAAGCTAAGAGTTTGATTACAAAGGTTGTGCATGGAACGGAAGAAGATGATGACAACAACGATGCTGTTATATATGTCAAGGGACATGAAAAACGTCAATGGTTGTGGAATTTGCTTCTGGACGATGAGCGCGTGTACATCGAGACTCTGGATGCTGATTACGAAGACATAGATTTTCTGAACAATCTGAACGCTGATAATACTATGCGATGCGGATATCACTATACTAATTGCGCTTTACAAAATGTATTTAAATTGTTTAATTGGTGGTCAGATAACCATGAATAAAATAACTAAATATGATATACGAATTATGTTTTTTTATTCTTTTTCCCCGCCATCCAAAACACAAATTGCTAAAACATATTTTTATACTCTTCTATAAAAAAATCTTCTTTTTACAACACATATAAACACATGTAATTCAAAAAAGTCAAAAATCATCACGGATACGAAAAAGAGTCTGGAGGAAGGGAGAGAGACGCATAAATGGTAAGTATAGAAAAAGAACATGGCATCGAGTGGCGGGCGCGGCGGTGGCGGCGGCGGCGGCGGCGGGTGTGGCGGTGGTGGACGCGGCAGCGGTGGCGGGCGCGGCAGCGGTGGCGGGCGCGATCCCCCCATCTGACGTCATATCCACGCGCCTTGTCCACGCGCAATTTTTTTATATTATCTTCGTTATTTATCTTTTCGTAATTGTTTATCACGGTGTTGAAGGCATCAATCGTCGATTCAATCGCACGCTGTTTACGTTCAATGGCACTGGGTTGTCCAACACCCCCCCCTTCCCTGGAGCTCCTCGGTTGCGCGCCGTTCCTCCCCGCACACCCGCACCCCCCTTGGAAGACCTGGGTTAGAATCCGCCTAGTATACCTACTACCGAACATTGAATTGCAATCATGATTTTGACTGGAACGGTGTGAAAGTATTAGACTGTGAACGTAATTTGCAGAAACGGCTGATCTCAGAAATGCTTTTTATTAAGAGACAGAATAATTATCTGAATTCTTGCACGCATACGTTTCTGTCTTGAGCAGACTGTAATCCGGCTTTGTTTTGTTAACAAGTTGTTGACTTGTAGAGTCACCGCGTTCAGTCCCTACCTGGAGCTCTAGGCGTGTGGACGCGTTGTTGGTGTGCTGCTCGGTGCGAACCGCGCCGCACTCCTGCGCGTGCTTTGCTCGGTTTGTGTGAGCCGTGTCCATCCGATAATTGACAACCCTTAAAGACTGTCCTACCTCTTTAAGGATGACATGACGGTGCGATCATAATAATTCGAGGTAGCGAAATTAACATTAGTGAGCATGTCGGATGAACACGGTATTTTATCTTTATTTTTCGTATGAGGATGACTCAAACTGTAGTCGAAACGTATGTTATACATTTTTAAATTGTAATAAAGAATGTAAATTGCGCACCGTAAACAGCGCTGATTCTCATTGCCCTTTTACTACATCGTATTAGTAATACAATACAACACAGTTTATCTTTTTTTCTTACACTGGAAAAAGAAAAATAAACTCTGAACTAGTACAGCCAGTTCAGTTAAAAAGAACAGATCGAGTGACAACAGAAACCATAGTGATACATTTGTTTATTTAAAAAATGGCTGAGCAACAAACAACAGAAGTAAGAATATATTTTTTCATATTTTTAAATATTATTTACAGTGGCTAACGAAAGTATTCGAACGCTTTTATTTATAATTTTTAGTATTAGATGTACAAAAAAGTTCTGAGCTTTTTTTTGTAAAATTCAATCTTTATTCAAAAACAAACAAAAAAATATTAATCAGCGAAATATTCTCCATTTGCATCAACGACCTTTTGTCATCTTTCGGGTAGCTTGCGAATTCCTTGATGATAGAAGCTCACCGGCTTCGAAGCGATAAAGTCATCAATGCATTTTCGTATCTCTTCAAATCTCACGAAATGTGTATCAGCCAAATGATGCTGCAGCGACCGGAATAGGTAGTAATCGGAAAGCGCCATGTCTGGGCTACACGCCGCGTGCGGGAGAAGTTTCCAGCCTAACGCAAAGATATGGTCCTGAGTCGCTTTCGCAACATGTGGTCGAGCATTGTCATGAAACAAGATCACTTTACGACGTCCTTGGCCAGTAAATGACCTCTTTTCTTCTAATGCATCGCTCAAATTGGTCAATTGTTGTTGATAGCGGTCTGCCGTGATTGTTTCACCCAGTTGTAACAACTCGTAATACAACACACCTTTCCAATCCCACCAGATACAGAGCAAAACCTTCTTGGCGTGGATATTGGGCTTTGGCGTCGATGTCTAAGATTGACCAGGGTCAATCCATGATTTTCTACGTTTAGGGTTATCATAAAGAATCCACTTTTCATCGCCTGTAATGATTTTGTGCAGAAAATCTTTTTTCCGGAACTTTGAAAGCAAAGTGAGTGCAGTGTCACGCCGACGATTTTTGTTGTCTTCGGACAATTCATGCGGAACCCATCTGCCTTCCTTCTGAACCTTTCCCATCGTATGTAAACGGAAATGGTTTGCTGCGTAACGCCAAACTGTTCTGCAAGCTCCTTTTCAGTTTGCGCAGAGTTTATATCCAGCAGTGCTTGTAATTCGTCCGTTTCAATCTTTTGAGGGCATCCAACATGCGATTCATCTTCAAGAATGAAATCTCCTTGGCGAAATTTTTGATACCATCTTTTACATGTAGTATGACTTACAGCTTTCTCTCCATATGCAGCACAAATCATTGCAGTGGCTTCAGCAGCATTTTTCTTCAAATGAAACGCGAAGTGGATGGAAAATCGAATATGCTCTTTTGTTATTGCCATCATGAACACTACTGATTTTTGAGGTTATGTGCATTAAACGCTAAACCATATGGCATTTTAGAAGGCCAAATGTCAACGCTTTAAAACCGCAAAAAGGCGGGAAGATATATAAAATTTAAATTGTTATTTCGATTGTATGAAATCTAAAGCTCAGAACTTTTTTGTACACCTAATAACTTTTTATCTTATTTCTTTTTTTTTGTAAGTAAATCTTTTTCAATCTTACAAACATTTTATATATCTTCCTGCCCTTTTGCGGTTTTAAAGCGTTGACATTTGGCTTCCTAAAATGCCATACGGTTTGGCGTTTGATGCAAATAACCTCAAAAATCAGTAGTGTTCACGATGGCAATAACAAAAAAGCATATTCGATTTTCCATCCACTTCGCTTTTCATCTGAAGAAAAATGCTGCTGAAGCCACTGATTTGTGCTGCATATGGAGAGAACGCTGTAAGTCATACTACATGTAAAAGATGGTATCAAAAATTTCGCCAAGGAGATTTCAATCTTGAAGAGGAACCGCGTGCTGGATGCTCTCAAAAGATTGAAACGGACGAATTGCAAGCACTGCTGGATATAAACTCTACGCAAACTAAAAAGGAACTTGCAGAACAGCTGTGTTGTATTACGAGTTGTTACAACCGGGTGAAACAATCACGGCAGATCGCTACCAACAACAATTGACCAATTTGTGCGATGCATTAGAAGAAAAGGCCATTTACTGACCAAGGACGTCGTAAAGTGATCTTGTTTCATGACAATGTTTGACTACATGTTGCAATAGCGACTCAGGACCATATCTTTACGTTAGGTTGGGAACTTTTCCCGCATGCGGCGTATAGCCCAGATATGGTGCCTTCTGATTACTACCTATTCCGGTCGCTGCAGCATCATTTGGCTGATACACATTTCGTGAGATTTGAAAAGATACGAAAATGCATTGATGACTTTATCGCTTTGAAGCCAGTGAGCTTCTATCGTCAAGGAAGCAAGCTACCCGAAAGATGACAAAAGGTCGTTGATGTAAACGGGGAATATTTCGCTGATTAATATTTTTTTGTTTGTTTTTGAATAAAGATTGAATTTTATAAAAAAAAGCTCAGAACTTTTTTGTACACCTAATATAATAATACTATATACCATATCGTGCGAAAATTGCTTTTTTTTTTAGATGTCTTTTCAGATGAAGAGAATGATTAGTAGTTTTACGTCAGGTCGTCCAATGATGTATTCGATAACAGGTTAAATTTACGTATTCCGTAATAAATCCGTTCCGTTAAATGTTTGTGATGGGGAACCCGGCCATGAAAAAACGGAACGGAATCATTCTGATTGGTGTGTGGGGACGCACCCTTACATGTTTACACCCTTTACATGCACCCCTACACTGCTTACACAATCGAGTGAACGCTCAAATTTGTCATTTTCATTAAATTTCGTGATACATAATCGACCCCCTGCTCTTTCTATTTTTTATAAATAATGCTTTGTGAACGGCATTTAAGTTTTATAGTTTTTATAATTTTTATAATTATAAAAATTTCTTCAATATGTGGTGTATGGATGTTATGCGCATGCGCGAGACGTGACGTGTCGCGCGTGCGTATAAAATAATTGTACAATTTACTGAATGGAATGAGTTGTCATTCGTTGCCTCTGAAATGCATTTGATCGAGAGATTTTACGTATTGGATTGTAATTGCTTTTAGAAGTGCCTCTGTCAAAAGGACATAATATTTATCTGCACGTGTTCGATAGCCAGTCTAGCTTGCGTATTGTGAATGCGCCTCAATATGGCGCATGCGCATGAGTTAGAATACCGGAAACGAAGGCGAAATTAATATGGCTGTGAATAATGATTGACCGCCAATGTCTGAAGTGAAACATTCTAGATTTCAGTGAACTTTACTAGAAATATATATGGTATATAACTTTTAATTCTCTTGAGTGGGACCGTGTTTGCTGTCCGAGAAATCGGTATGACTGTGCGCGGCTTGATTAATATTTTACGTTAATATTTTACTATAGATTGTGTAATATAAGTAACACAAGTGATATAAGTGAATATAAGTGACCTAAACATCGATACGTAGCAATAAATAATACACAATAATACACATTCGTTTGCGAGTTAGATCACGTCCTCCGAATATTATATAGTATGTAATCTACTGTGATGGATTCAGCGAATTATTCCGTCAATATCATTTTGCCGATCTGGCGGTGGAGTGGTTTGAAGTTCGTGCTCTTGGGTACCTTTTACATTCCCTCTGTTGACATATATCGACATACATCTACATATTGGATTCAGTCTGAAATTGCTTTGAAAGATTGGAGTTCTGGTATTTATCATATCCACGACTTTGTTTCAATCGAAACTTGATATGTTACTTTTTATATATTCCACTTTATTTCAATTGTAACGCGATATACTATGTCTTTTACAGTGAGTATAAGAGCTTATCAATTGTAACTGTAATTATTATATTTTTTCCTTTGCAGCTTATCGACTTCGATCTTAATGACTTATTTATTAGTCTTTTGTTGCTAATATTATTTTGATTTTATTTATTCAACAATTTGCGAATACAAAATTTTTTGTATATGCTATTCTTTAAACTCTTTGATTTTATTAATAATACACTCTCATTCTTATTTATTTAATTTTCTTATTATACTGCATCACTGTTATATTTAATTGTTTTTATATTGATCATCAGATATTGATACATACTGCCTTATTTTAATAAATTGTTTGACTGGCATCACTTGCTTTAGACTTTATTCATTTATTTATTTATTTATTTACTTTTTATTATCAATCTTACTTTTTATTATCTTTTTGATTATATACTATCTGCACTGAAATGTATATTTATTTAATCTGATTTATATTTTTATTATGTATCACTTTAACTGTTTACGTATTAAATTGCATGTTAATTTAGTTTATTTATTATTTCACTGTTTCTGTTTAAATTTACATAATTTTTATTTATCTCTGCCTAGTATTACATATACTCATTAATATTTTTATTTCTTTTTCAATCTCTGATTCATTTTTTAACTCACAACGAGATGGCAAGAAATACCAAATTGAATGAGCTATAGCTATACTATTCATTCAAAAGGAGAAGTCGAGAGTATAAAAACTGTAAAAGGGTTTGAGTGCATGGATCTTAGTTTCGGAGAAATTTGCATACAAAGTTAGGCATTCGGCTAGCTGTAAGTATTATGAATAGCTCCCAAAAAGCGTGAAGCACAACCGAGTCTTCTAAGGCTCGCGCGTGTAATTTCTTTTTTCTGTGTCGAGGAGAGTTCGAGACCTCGCAGTGACAACTTTTTTTTTTAATAACGACTATATTTTGTCGACAAAATTAATTTTTGTTATTATTTGTAATTAAATATTAATAATTATATATTATTATTATATGTATTAAAAAATAACAATTTATATATATATATTAATGTTTATTTATTTCTTTTTATTTATTATGAAATTCGGACATTGCAACACAATGTTGAGTGAAAATTAAAATAAAAACATTGGAAACACAAATGGATCGTACACCATAAACACTTGATGAAAGAATAAATTGTTTTATACAAACATTTTACATTATATATGTTTGCAGGGAAACATAATTGGTTAACATTATAAAAAATTTCGCGTTCATTTGCCAACTTTGATGCGTACCAAGCATATTGTATCATATTTTTAAATTGTGGAGCGCTTAATAAATAATGTGTTAATGATTGAATTCTTATTGCATCATATCGAGAATTCAATTCTATTCTTTTTTCGTCAACAAGAATATCTGGATAATTTTGAATTCGCTTAATAATAATTTTACTTGTCTGTAAAAATAAACGTCGCAAGGTGTGTGTGTGAAGTTGGCGTCTCATTTCGCGGAAACTCACAAATTATTGAGAGTTCTGACTTCCTTTCGAATAGTTCTAGAGTTCCTGATAAATTAAACAAATAGTTCTGCTCATTAAAGCGAAAAAATCGGTTCGGACAAAGTGAGACGCCAGGTTCACGTCGCGTCTCACTTTGTCCTAAATAAGTTCCGATGTCCGCCGATGCAAGATTTTGAAAGATTTATAATTCTACAAGAGTTCTATAAAGAGTTCTGTCAAATTAAAGTAAAAAAAAATTATTTAAACATAAATACAGAATAATTATTAATGTAATAACAGATCGAGCTAAACTACAAACAAACAACTCGGAGTTCTGGCTTAAAAATTATACTTTTCATATAGTTCTCAACATAAAGAAGCATTTTCTAAAGAGTTCCAGGCAATTATAATAACGTATAATTATAATACGATTGTTAAATAAATAAATACCGTCCGAGCGTCACGTACTTAGACAGAAAGGTGTGAGACGCTGGTCGCTATTTCGGAGTTCTGGCTTAAAAATTATACTTTTTGTATAGTTCTCAACATGCAGAAGCATTTTCTAAAGAGTTCCGGGCAATTGCGATAACGTACGATTATTAAATAAATAAATATCACCCGAGCGTAACGTACTTAGACACATAGGTATGAGACGCTGGCCGTTATTTCGGAGTTCTGACTTAAAAATTATACTTTTCGTATAGTTCTCAATGTGAAGAAGGATTTTCTAAAGAGTTCCGGGCGATTGCGATAACGTACAATTGTTAAACGTACAATTGTTATCGCCCGAATTTTTTACAGAGAATTAACTGAAACCCTGTCTGTGATTTCGCTGTTAATGTATTTTGAAATTTCTAGTGTTTGTGTTATTAACTCGTTGAAAATGTGCTAAATTAAATAAAAAATAAGTATGTGATAAATAAATAAATATCATCGAGCGTCACATACTTAGACAGAAAGGTGTGAGACGCTGGCCCCTATTTCGGAGTTCTGATTTAAGAGGTACATTGTTCGTATGGTTATGAATATATTAAAGCATTTTGTAAAGAGTTCTGAGCATTACGATATATTACGATGATATCATTTCTAAACAAATTAAATAATAAATTAAATAAAAAATAAGTATGTGATAAATTTTAAAAATAAATTTCTTTTCTTCATTCTTACCATATAACTAAGAGTAAAGGATACATAAACGTAATAGAAATATGTCGATGCACATTATTTTCAAATAACGTATTTCTTTTTCCATTATATTTTTATATTTTTTTATATGTTTATATATATGAAATGTATGGTAATGTATGGTAATTACTGTATCTTATTAATCTAATTAATATATCATTTTTTAATATTTTTTTCTGTTTTTGTACTTTTTTTGTATTTATTGTTTCTGTAAATGTTTTTTGTAATTATTATATATATTTTTATTTATTATATTTTTTAATACATATTTTATTATATATATTTATTACTCTGTTTTTTATTATTATATATATTATATTTTTGTTCTTGTTATATTTTCTCTTTGTATTTTATGTGCTTCCGTTCAATTGGAAAATAAAATATATCATATTATAATGTATATCATATTAGTTATCACACGAAAAATCTTTAAATATCCATTAATATATTTTATTTTGCCTGTACATATAACAAGACAATCTCATATTTTGCTAGTGATACTTCAGTTCTTTTTGCCTTCAAATCGTATTCAAATCGTTGTATTCAAATCAAAATATATTATTATATATTATGCCAGTATAGTGTCGCATATTTGTAATATAATTAACAACTCCTCTGAGCGAATATTTATTACGCCTACTGTGATGATTTTTACAATGTCATCTAAACAATTAACTTTTAATTGGAATCCATTATTTTTTATGTAATTAGAATCCATAAAAATGGTGATGTCTATCATAATTTGTGGCCCGTAATTTTCTTTTATACCGCACGCACTCTTACATTGAATACAACTGTGTTTTATTACAGTTGTGTCATCAATTGCCTCTTGTATATTTAGAAGTCCTTTCTGGAAAAGTATATTTACGTTGATACTGATGAATATATATTTTCTGTCAGTTCGATAATTACACATTTTACAGATTTTAGTTCATTGAAGACTAGGTAAGTTAACAAAAGTGTGTTCTGCCAGATGAGCAGCATTACACATTGCATCCAACGAATTAAAACGTCTCGTATTTTTGTAATTTTGAAATAATGATGTGTTAATTAAAAACGACGCTCTTTCAATATATTCATTTCGAGTAATTTTTCCTCGAGTTGCTATCTTTTCAGCGAATCGTAAAAAGGGATCATCAATAATATCTATAATATGTTTATAATTAGTATGTGTACCTATGATATGATATGTATATGTTTATAATTAGTATGTGTACCTATGTGAGCTGTAATAAGCAGAAGGGAGTCAAAAGCGCATGTATTTAGTAACATTATAGTTTTATTTTGTGCTTTGACAGTGTTGTAGCTAGATCTACAACCAACAATAAAATAATAACTAATAATAAAAGTAGTCCGCATGACAACAAAATTAGGTCACATGAATCTCGAACAGTCTTTCGAAAGACGACACAAATGTGTAACCACCGAAATTGCGGCCAGTCTTTCGAAAGACCGCAGAAATGCATCACGCGAGAATATTGCGAAAAAGCCTATCAGCAAATTCCTAAACTTGGTGATCAAATCGAGCGTAATATTGATTAATCAATATCACGCAACCGATCGACGCAATCGATCAGAATGCTGATCGGACATCGATCAAACTATATAATCGGTTACACAAGGCGGAGTGGCAGAGAGTCAAGAATAACGTGCCGTTCGGAATCATTATTATAATTGTCGCGCAAGATATTATACGAGCACGGCGAAGTTCACGCGAGCCGTACTATCAGCGTCTCAAGTGACATACTCGGTCGACGGCCGCCAGAGTAACGCGACACGCGCCGAGCCGCCCGCCGACGTTTAACCGTGTGTGAAAAGAAATAACATAAGCAATACTAAATCTACGAAATAGTGCATTGATTAAATAAACCAGAAAAAATAAAGAAAGTGTGTTAGTGATTTCGAGAAGATTTCCTTTCCATTCTTTTGATCCTGCTCGGAGTCCCAACTCCTTAGGCTCAACGAACCCGACTATCCCTAGAAGTATCGTTGCAGCCCATCTGGGGTACAACAACAGGTTGACACAAATTACCATTCTTTATGGTAGGAATAAAAACTGTGTCTTTAGAATTCACGCCCATTCGGGACATTTATCTAAATACATGTTTCGTTTTACGCTACAAACTTTTTTTGAGTTTTTGTTGGTTAAATCCAGTTTTTTTCGAAATTTAAGGATTTTATATTATCGCTTTCATTTAGTGATTTGGACATTGCGAAAAAAGTACTAGCATTATTAGTATCAGTGTGTGTGAAGTTGGCGTCTCATTTCGCGGAAACTCACAAATTATTGAGAGTTCTGACTTCCTTTCGAATAGTTCTAGAGTTCCTGATAAATTAAACAAATAGTTCTGCTCATTAAAGCGAAAAAATCGGTTCGGACAAAGTGAGACGCCGGTTCACGTCGCGTCTCACTTTGTCCTAAATAAGTTCCGATGTCCGTCGATGCAAGATTTTGAAAGATTTATAATTCTACAAGAGTTCTATAAAGAGTTCTGTCAAATTAAAGCAAAAAAAAATTATTTAAACATAAATACAGAATAATTATTAATGTAATAACAGATCGAGCTAAACTACAAACAAACAACTCGGAGTTCTGGCTTAAAAATTATACTTTTCATATAGTTCTCAACATAAAGAAGCATTTTCTAAAGAGTTCCAGGCAATTATAATAACGTACGATTGTTAAATAAATAAATACCGTCCGAGCGTCACGTACTTAGACAGAAAGGTGTGAGACGCTGGTCGCTATTTCGGAGTTCTGGCTTAAAAATTATATTTTTTGTATAGTTCTCAACATGCAGAAGCATTTTCTAAAAAGTTCCGGGCAATTATAATAACATACATTTTTTAAATAAATAAATAACGGCCAGCGTCTCATACTTATGTGTCTAAATACGTTACGCTCGGGTGATATTTATTTATTTAATAATCGTACGTTATCGCAATTGCCCGGAACTCTTTAGAAAATGCTTCTTCATGTTGAGAACTATACGAAAAGTATAATTTTTAAGCCAGAACTCCGAAATAACGGCCAGCGTCTCATACCTATGTGTCTAAGTACGTTACGCTCGGGTGATATTTATTTATTTAATAATCGTACGTTATCACAATTGCCCGGAACTCTTTAGAAAATGCTTCTGCATGTTGAGAACTATACAAAAAGTATAATTTTTAAGCCAGAACTCCGAAATAGCGACCAGCGTCTCACACCTTTCTGTCTAAGTACGTGACGCTCGGACGGTATTTATTTATTTAACAATTGTATTATAATTATACGTTATTATAATTGCCTGGAACTCTTTAGAAAATGCTTCTTTATGTTGAGAACTATATGAAAAGTATAATTTTTAAGCCAGAACTCCGAGTTGTTTGTTTGTAGTTTAGCTCGATCTGTTATTACATTAATAATTATTCTGTATTTATGTTTAAATAATTTTTTTTGCTTTAATTTGACAGAACTCTTTATAGAACTCTTGTAGAATTATAAATCTTTCAAAATCTTGCATCGGCGGACATCGGAACTTATTTAGGACAAAGTGAGACGCGACGTGAACCTGGCGTCTCACTTTGTCCGAACCGACTTTATCGCTTTAATGAGCAGAACTATTTGTTTAATTTATCAGGAACTCTAGAACTATTCGAAAGGAAGTCAGAACTCTCAATAATTTGTGAGTTTCCGTGAAATGAGACGCCAACTTCACACACACTCGCAAGGTTGACAAATCGGAGTACACTTTGGAAGTATAATTTGCAAATTAAATGTTGGCTTATTTTCATCATTTATAAAATTTTCATTATACATGTGAATGTTTTTTGACCTCCCCAAGAATCAACAATTACCAAAAATTGATTGTTGCTCACGTAAGGTTTTAATATTGTTTTTAAATTACTGTTCATATAAATTTGAAGTGAGTTTACCTGACTTCGAGCAGACAACAACAACATTTTTGCATAATTTTAAGAATTTATCGACTTCTACTTTAACACGTATTTCAAATATATCTTCCGGTTCTTGTAAACATACAAATACTTTAGCTAATAATTTTCCTGATTTGGTTAAAGAAGATTTTGCAGTGTACGAATGTGTTATTTTATTCAAATCGCCTTTAGAAAGTTCGACTATCTTTTCACCTGTATGTGTGTACGTTTCTTGAAATTAATCGATATTCGCAATATTAACTCGATATTCGCAACCGATTTGATCAGTATTAACAAAAAAATCGGAATTGTAGTCTGTTGAAATTGACTGTGTTAAAGTTTGAAACTGTATCGCAGAATTCATAATTTTATCCGATGATTTATTTCCTTTTTACGGATAAATATCGTATATCGCGACGGTTCGAAATTCTATAATTGTTAATAAAATCAGACAACCACCTTGATGCTAAAACGAAAGGCACTTTCATTTTTCTCTTCTACATTTTGGAATTGAGTTGCAGCAGCCATAGTTCACTGCTGTAATTGTTACCTTGTTACTAATTGTTTCGTGCTTCGATAAATCGATCATAAACATTTCTTTTTACAATGTCCATTTTATCTATAAATGTACCATCTGTTAAAATTTCTTTCTTGAAACGTGTCGCTATTATGGCGTAAATGTTGTTTAAATCTTCTTTGTATTTATATACATATACGAGTCATATACGATATATATACGATATTTATATACATATACGATATTTAATTTAATTTTTAAAGCTCCAGTTTGGATGATTTGATTTGCAGTCATAACGATTTTTAATTTAACATCGAAAGGCACTCTATCATACTTTATAAGATTTTTTGGATAGCACACATTCTTTGACAGTCATTGACAATGTGGCTTGCTCCATTTCTAATTCCTCTACGTCTACTTCAGTTTCGTCATGCAAAAAATATTCGGTTTCCTCGATGATCGTACATTTCCCCCAACATTTTTACAAAATTTTCGAACAATTTTCCAGCAACCTCTTTAGCAGATTTTGTAAATTGTTCAGGTGGATCGGCATAAATAAGATCAAATTGTAACAACATGTCTGTGAAAAAATTCAATATTTTTACATTATTTTCTGTGATGTTTATAAAAAAATAAATAACATATTAACCTTTAAAATATGCAATGGCATCGTTAAATCTTCTTTTGCAATATCACATTTTGCCAATATTTGTATCTGTTTCATCAAAAATGGACTTACACTTGCTTCTTCCATTTTTATTATTAGTATAGAATAAAGAGAATAAACGAACGACTTCTGCACCGATATTCGTGAAAATGTGTGAGAATACTGATCAGGAATACTAACGTATTTTTCAATTCGTGATCTGTGTATGTACTAGAGGTGACAGATATCTGTTGAAGAATATGTATATGTATTGTAATATACACTGCCTGACAAAAATATGATACAATTTGCTTGGTTAAAGTTGACAAATAAGCGCGAAATTTTTTACATTAATTAATTATGTTTTTATTATAATTTTTACTTACAACATTGCTACATGTCCGAATTTTGTAATAAATAAAAAGAAATAAATAAACATTAATATATGTATAAAAATTGTTATTTTTAATACATATAATAATAATGTATAATTATTAATATTTTATTATAAATAATAACAAAAATTAATTTTGTCGACAAAATATAGTCGTTATGAAAAAAAAAAGTTGTCATTGCGAGGTCTCGAAATGGTCGCGAACTCTCCTCGCTACAGATAAAAAAAGCACGCGCGAGCCTTAGACTGTGCAGCCACGGCGCTTCACGCTTTTTGGGAGCTATTCATAATACTTATCGTACAGCTAACCGAATGCCTAACTTTGTATGCAAATTTCTCCGAAACTAAGGCCCATGCATTCAAACCCTTTTACACTTTTTATACTCTCGACCTCTCTTTCGGATAAACTATAGCTCATTCAATTTGATATTTCGCAATTCTTGTCATCTCCTTGTCAGTTTAATTTAATCTGATTAATTCAATTGAGTTCTATTCCTATTTCTTATATTTTTACACTATTTACCTATAAATGTTACTCCAATCATTAATTATTATTTTACTTATTCATCTTGTTTAATTTTAATTATCTTTGATTAGTATTAAATTAACAGTTCTAAATTTTCTCTTATCAATTTTAATTTAACTTTTTTCGATTGAATTTATTTTAATCAGGTTTAGCTTATTTGATGTAATTTTCATTCATATAATCACATCATTTTATCCATTAATTTTATTTTACTTTATTTATCAATTAATTTCTCTTGAGAAATTATTTTCATGGGCACCAGATAACTATTGTATTATAATGCTATTCCCTGGCTGCCCCTATATGTACACTTGCATGCCTTTTACTTGCTGCCTATATATTTGCTATTTAATTTAATTTTAATCACTTAGTCATTATTGCGCCTATTTTGTATAATTTTTGCTGTATTTCAGTAATTTATTTAAATCTTTATCTCGTTGGACAAGTGCTTAATTTGTGTCATAATTTTGATCTGTGCATTTCAATAGAAGGCATATAGTGGGATAGTGAGATATGTGTGATACTCCATATGTGCCCCTAATATTTTTGAGTGTGCACATTTATAGTCAACAGTTCATGATTTTGTCATATGCTTTACTGTTTCTTGATATTACTTTTATTAATGCAGCTTGTCTTCTGTATTTTGTTTTTTTTTACATTTGTTTTCACATACGGCTGATTAGGAAATTTTCTTATAATTTTTGATTATTTACTTACTTATTTATTAGGAATATTGATATTTTTAATTATACATGTAATTATTTGATACTTACCTTTTATTACTTTATATACCATATATGTCTACTCTGTATTTATCTCTCATCTTTTTTTATATACTAATATCACCCTCAATTTTCAATGAGTATATCAGTCATAAGTTTTCAATCTTCTATTCCAAATCTCTTGAACTGAACTATTCTGTTTGTATTTCTCCTTTACTTCACAACTACTTCATTATTATATTGACAGAATTGAGTTTAGATTTTTGTATTTGAATATTACACCACTATTTGTTTATGGAAATTAAAACTTTCTTTGTCTACTCGAAATATATGCAAAAACTTATCTTCAGTGGCAGTGATAAAAAAATTTCCATCTTTGGAAACTGATGTGCAAAATAATCTTGAAGGGAACTCATAAATGAAACTTGATGTGTTTGGTACATAATACTTTCCTATTATGCATCTTTTTCTTCATTCGAGCCCGCGAGATCTTTTTTGTATTAAAGATACAATCGATTTATTCTCGGAGAATCTGCAGACTACAGCTGCGTTCCAAAACTCACTGACAGTATTGTAAAGCCATTCCAAAATTTATCCTAGTGCGTTACGAGCATTGCAATAGAGAATTATAGAGTAATGATGTTATAGATTTTGTTATCATTTCTTGCTGTGACTACTGTGGCTGAAAAAATGCAGCAGTCATAACACAAAATGGCGAAAAAGATAATAACTGCTTAAGGCAGAGAATTAATATTTAATATGAAATGATAAAGAAAGAAGCTGCATAAAAAGCATTAGAAGGTAAAAATAAAATTATATTAATAAACATATATACAAACATATATATATATTAATAAAATTATATATAAACTAATATATGTTAAGGATAGTTGTAAAAGATATAGTTTAGGGATATAACTTATATAATTTGTTCTGTCTCTTGTCAATATTGAGATATTGTTAAGATTTTCTCCACTCCATTAGAATCACTATAAAATTTACTGGAAAGTATTTGATTCCGTGATTACCTGTGTGTTGATTATCATAGCTTCTTTTATATTTTCCATACTGATTTTTAACTATAAAATATATATTAACTC
Organism: Pogonomyrmex californicus; assembly: GCA_024349325.1. Taxonomy (NCBI): domain Eukaryota; kingdom Metazoa; phylum Arthropoda; class Insecta; order Hymenoptera; family Formicidae; genus Pogonomyrmex; species Pogonomyrmex californicus. Next base: position 95,001 of record JAECZD010000046.1, read on the forward strand.
TTTATTAATATAAAAATTTAATAAAAGTTATTTAGTTATATACAATATATATTGTTTTATTATATGGAATGTTTATCATATGAAATATGATGTTTATCATATGGAATAATACAGCCATGGCCAAAAGTATGAGGCACCTTATAAAAATTTAATCATGTAAAATTAAATCATCTAATAATGTTTTTGTGTTGAAAAGAAATGAAACTACAGAATTTATAGAGATAAAGATGTTTATATTGCTTCTTCAATATTTGGTAACTTCTTCTTTTGCTTGAATTACAGTGGCCATTTTTTTTTTATATAGAAGCTACTAGCTTACGACACTCTTCTGGTGATATCTCATTTTTCTTTTACGAGTTGAGATGTTCTTCTAATGCTAATGCTGTGTTGCCATATTTTTGTCTTTAATATGAATCATAAATATTTTATCAGATTTACATCTGGCGATTGTGCAGGCCACTTTAACAATTTAATTCTATTTTCAGTCATTCACTTTATCGTAGCTTTTGACTTGTGACATGACGCATTGTCTTGTTGAAAGGACCCCGCACAAAACTATGGGTTTTTAGCCCTCTGTGAAAGTGGCTGAAATTTTGGTATGTTATAGTTCTTGATTTATTGATCAAAAGTTTCCACAAAGCTTAAAAATGGCTAGTTTTTTGCTACAGCCATTTGAAATGCCGTATTTTATCATTATTTTGTAATGTTCCAAATCGATTTTTTATAATAAATCGAGAAATTTTAGATAATAATGTGATCTATTTACACATTTGAGAAAGGTTTATGTACATATGTATTTGCCTACGCATATGTGTGTGTGCATTGTTGTGTGTGAAAAAGGGGACTAGTATGCTATTATTTAGCTCTAAAAGCACATGTTTTAAAATATTGAGGTAACAACAAGTAATACATACTAATTTTCACCCATGTATTCTCTTTCTCTTTCTATCTCTCTCTCTCTCTCTCTCTCTCTCTCTCTCTCTCTCTCTCTCTCTCTCTCTCTCTCACACACCAGCACACATAGTATGCATGCTATAAATATAAATAGAGAACTCATGTAAATCAAGCACTTCATACGAGATGAGGTGAAAGGAGTCACAAAAATCTAGCAAAACCAGCAATTTATTTTTAAATATGATTGTGTGTGTGCGCACGCGCGCGTGACAGATGCTTCGATTTCCAAATGTAACTCGAAACATGGTATATCAGATGATATAAGTACAGAAGGAGAAATTATCGTTATTGACGACGTTCCCGATATTTCTAGAAAAAGTCAATCAACGCTTGATTGGGATAAACTAATTTTCGCTAGTTTGTCAAAATATTTTTCTTAGAAGTAATATCTCATGCGGCTCAAAATTTACAAAAGAGTTACCTTTAGAGTCACCAAACGAGAACTAATATGAAACTCGACAACGAAGTTCCGACTCTGACTCTAACTCTGACTCTGATGGTTATCGATTCCTAGACACTTTCAATAAAGATGGAACTTTGGTTGAAATACAATATAACATAACGATAGCAGGAACTAACATCAAAGTTTCTGTCAAACCATATAGCTGTTACATACTGATGTATGTAACAGTGATAAACTAGTGAACTCACGGTTAGTTGGGAAAAATAACAGTGATAAAAAACCGGTATGAACGAATAGTAAAGGACTCGACCGGTATGGACGAGTGGGGGGCGATGGAAACACGGCGCAACACACCCTGACGGACTGCCCCGCCCAGAATCCAACGCAAGACGCCTTTGCGATAATGCCCTGGTGAAAATAAAGCGTTAAGCGAGCATTAATTATTTGAAGAGTAAATCTAGTGTAAAGAGAAAGTAATGGAAGTGTAAGAGAAACTTATAAGAAGCGAAAATTGGGACATCGAAACTTAAAGCAAGCGACAACTAAACGTTAAAAAAATGTTAACGAAACGTAATAGAACTTTTTGGCAAGCATGAGGAGAACGAGTGTCAAATGTAAACGGATCGAGCGTTACCAAACTGTATGACGAACATCAACGGAACGTTATCGAGTTTTCCAACAAATATAAATATTATGGAGATCCTTAGTAAACGTAAACCAAATGTTATTGAAGCATCAGAAATTTTAGAATTTAAATCCAGAACTTACTCTAATTGAATAGGTGCTTTAATATAATTTGATTCTAAATTAAAACAATCAGTGAAATTATTGATTCAAAAAATACCTGTACATTTTTTCCAATTATCATTCTACAATATGTCGCATTATCATATTGCTTGTCACATGTAATGCGAGTGTAGCTTGACACTTGTTGAAATAATATAATCTAATTTGATTACGTTTATATATTAGAATAAACAATTATGATTAAAATGAAACCGTTTATTATATAAGCAAAATGAATTTTTCAAATTACATTATCTCCAAGAATGCAAAATCCATATTATATGTGAAAAGCAATATAATTTAAATATTATAAAATTGTAATTGTAAAAAATCTGTCAGTATTTGAGATTAATTATTCCACTCATTGCCATTAATAGAAATTAACTATATTGAAGCAATTAATGTGATAATCGACTGATATAAATTTTGAAATTACTTACATTTTAATAACACTTCATTATTACAAATAAAGGCAGGCAATAAAAAATTCATTGTCATAGAAATCTAAAAATGTTTTTATTTTTATATTTTTAATATTTTTCAAAATATATATATTTTTACTTTTTATATTTGTTAGAACATTTATTTATATTTATTCTTATAAGAATATTTTTATAATATATGTAAAATTTAGATATCTCAGTTATATATCTAAAGAAAAGAGCAATAAGATAAAAAATAAAATAATACATTTCTAAAAAATTGCATGTTAACAAAATCTCGATATATATCTCAATGTTGAAGCCTCTTTTCCATGTTACTGATTAGTTCTCTCTAACTGCACTAACTTCGTGATGTTATTACAAATGTTATTACAGAGTGACAATTTGTTTCAAATGTCGCGGAGTCAGCAAATGACAATTTGTATAGAAGAGCTGAAGAATCTCATTAAAAAAAAAAATTAATCAAAAACCAATAAAAATCAATCAACGTCATGAAAAAAAGGCAACAATGATTTCGATTCGATTTAACATAGCCTTTTTTATATAGGATTATTATTACTTTGAATTGGAATGATATGTTGAAGTTTTTCTCTTTTATATCTTTTTCTTTTTTATATATCCAATAGCCTTTATGAATTCAAAGAAACAGTTGAAGTTGAAGATGTAGTTGAACTGTTACTGCTACTGTTCTCTCCTTTTCTATTTTAAAATAAATACAAAAAATATACAAAAAATTATATCAATTATATCAAAATATATCAGGCACGCATTGCATACTTCAACCGATTTTCGGTTTGGTTTCGCTTGGTAGCATTACTTCCCTAATCCGCAGGCAGTCTGAGTGTCAATCAACATTTAAACTGCGCTCGGGACGATGAGATAAGGGGAACAGCGCTAGGCAGAATCAAGCTGAAAATTAGCCAAAATGTATAATACATACCGAAATATATTAATTATCATAAAAATTAATAATTATATATTTTCTGTAATGTAATTATGAAATATTTCTTTTAGTTTTAGTAAAAGCTGAAATTAGAAAACTGACCTCTGCGATGTAAGACTACTTTTACATTTTTTAAAGCGTTTTACACGGAAAGATATACTTCTTCCTCCTCCAAGGTCCAATGCTCGATCTGAGAGATAAACTGATTAGTAATGATTTGACCATTTCATCAATATCATGTTCATAATTACCATCTTTCAATCACTGTCTGTATAAATCTAAAATGTAAAGATGAATAATTAATTAATATAAAAAAAAACGTAACAGTTTATAATTGAATATTTACGTTGAGCTAGCATTAAGAATCCAAACGGAAACTTTTTTAATCCTTTCGAGGATAAACCCTCATTAATTTAGCATTTTCGCCAAAAACTCCAATAAGAAGAGTCACAGTCCAATTGCAATCATTTTTTGCTCTTTTCATTGCCATAAAGCTAGCTTGAATATAATAAAAATTACTCCCAAGATGTATCTAACAAAAAGAATTTATTGTAAAATGTTATAAATCTGCTATTTATATTACTTATGTTATAAAAAGATTACAATAAAAATTATTATAATAAAATTTTCAACAAGATTATAATAAAAAAGAAAAATACGCTACCTTGTTTTCTGTTTCTGAAAATATGCCGCTAGTGCTATAATTTGTCTATTAAGTTATTATTTACTTTTTCTACAAAAATTTTATATTTTTGTTATAATAATTACTGTAAAAGCAATACCTATGTGTTATATATGATTAAAGTAAAAACAATTTGAAATCATCTTACTTAAAATAACAAATTATTTATCATATGTTGTGATATTAATCTATTAATTGAAAGAAAGAAAAAGGTATAAATCTATCAATTGCAAAGAAGGAAAAGATTTGCTTGTTTTATAACTTTGTAATAGTAAATAAAAAGTAAATAGAATTTCCTATTTTCAAAATATTATTTGTAATTGCTTTTAATTAAGTGTATACATAACTCATAGATAACAATTAATAACTGTGTTATATTGAAAAATAAATATTACAAAAATATTATATAATATAAAAAAATAAGGACAAAGTTAATTTTTTTAAAATTATTATAGTAAGTGTAAAAAGACAAGTTTATTGATTACTGATATGCATAAGCATATATATAAATTATTTTACAAATACGATTTCTTCATAAAATTTGAAGAAAATATTTAATGCAAGAAAGAAATTTCTTTGATGAATATTATTAAAAGGATTGTGTTACATACAGACGGCTGTAATTACTGAAATGTTTGTGTACAATAGTTATCAATTTTTTTTCTCTCAAATACAATGTGATTGAAAGGTAAAACTTAAATAAACAAAAATAATTTTAAAAATTTAAGAAATACTTATATGAGTAAAATGTGCTATTTTTAATTTTTACTAGATATAGATATAACTAAAGCAAAGATTTAAAAATCTTTCGATAAATATGGTGCGTCCGCGCGCGCGCGCGTGTGCGTGCGTACATGTCGCCAATTATTTTTATATTTTTATAATTAAAAAAATAAAAATATGTACTTTGAATATAAGTTTTAATTGAATAAATATGTAATTTGAATATAAGTTTTAACAAAAAAATCATTTTAATTACATTGTTTTTTATTTATTTATAAGTACAAATGATAAGGAATGAATTTTGTTTATTTAAGTATAATACATATTTCAGTGTTTGTAAAATTTTTACTTAAATGCGACATTTTGTATACAATAATTTAAAAACTGTATTTATTTTGTATATAAATATTTAAATATAATAAATTTTGAAATATAATAAATTTAAATTAAAATTTTATTTATACTGTTCTTTTCTGATATTAAATTATATATTTCAGTAATTAAATTACCGATTCAATTATAAAAAAACAAACTCTACTCATCCAATAGTAAATGAATAAACTTGTAAAAATCTGAATTATCTTGTAAATTATATAACCATTTTGTAACATATGCAATATTATCTGAAGTGTTTGAATAAAACTAACCCAATACTTCTTCCATTTTCAAGACGGTATTGTCATACATTTGTGAAATTTGTTATTTTACAATTTCACTCATTTTTTCTTCGATCATTTTACTTCTGTTATCAATTATTTCTTCTAGTTTCTATACTCTTTCATTCAAAAGATTTGTCAATTCTTCAAGTGCAATGGATACAGTGTTAATTTTATTACAATTATAACGGTCTCGCTTTCCCGCGCGGAGAGCGGTCAGTCGGTTGCCAGGGGAAGCGAGGACGTTGGAGACAGAAAGGCGTTAGTAAATCGTTAGGCGATAATTGTAACAAATAACAAGGTTTATTTGCCTGACTAATGGTGCGATGGAATGCACCGAAATTTCGCGTTAATGTTTGTGGCCGTGAATGGGCGAGACGGCGCTCGGCGCGTGGATAGCGCGTGAATATAATATAAGAGATCGCTCGGGCGGTCGACGCGATACTGATCGCGGCGCGCAGTTCGGCGGCGCGGGGCGCGCGCGCGCGGCGGCGGCGGTGTCGCACGTGTTCGGTCGCGGGCCTTTAAATCGGCGTGGATTTAAACGCGTATCGTTTGTCGCGGGTGTTGTCGCGAGGGTGGATATTTCGCGAGTGCGGTGGATCGTTGAGATCGGGGAACGGGTGTGCCCGTTCCCTGCCGAGAGTGCTCGGCTGACGGGGGGTATGCCCCTCGTCTGTTTGCGTGAGCGCCGAGTGGACTCGGCCAGCCGGGGAAGGCCCCAGCTGCGTGCGGAGAAGAAGCTGGCGGTGCCGAGTGTACTCGGCCGACCAGGGTGTACCCTGGTGCTCGGAGAGGTAGTATCGGGGAGAACCCCGATACTCGGCGGTGAGATTTCGGAACGGCAGAGTCGGGTCGAGCGAACTCGACGCGCTGGGGAGACCCCAGCAACTCTCGGCTTGCCGTGCGAGCTACGGAGACGGCGTTCGGCCAGGCCAAGCGAACTTGGCGCTTTGGGGAGAACCCCAACAAATCTCAGGCTTTCCACCGGTTGCGGAAGATCGTTTCCTCGAGGCGAGCTCTCGGAAACGGGCTAGGAACAGGAATGATCGGAGCGTGAGTGTCAGATCGGATCGTGAGTATGAGATCGGATGATTTTCTGCGGAGAGTGATGCCTTTTTATACCCGAGATCGACCTCGGTATTTTCGGTCGGCTCGGTCGGATTGGTCGATCTCGGGGTTAGCATCCCTCTCCCCAGGAACGGAAAAAAGGATCGGGGGATGATGGGTTTTTTGGTAGGGAAGGAGTTCGGTGGGAAGGTAATCGGCGCGGCGCGGGGTGGTTACGCGCTTGTGGACGCGGTCGTGGCGCGGTGCGGGACGCTCGCTCGATCGCGTGGCGCGGCGTCGGTGCGGCGCGGGACGCGTTCGTGCTCGGTGGTACGGTGCGTGGCGTGGTGCGGGGTACGTTCGCGCTTGTTGGCGCGACGCTTGGCGCGGTGCGGGGAAATACCACGAAAACACGTATGTTTTCGTGGTATTCTCCGACGTTTCGGAGTTCGCGTATTTACAATGATTAAAAAGGAGGCATTGCTGCCTCTTTGCGGCCACTGCCGCACTCCGCCTGGTGTTCGGCGGTCCCCGACGGATGGTCGGTCGGGGGAAATTCGGAGGAGGGACGGAGCGGAAGGATGCGCTCCGTTACACAATTCACAGCTTTTTCTTGAACCTGTGAACATTTGTTAGCAGCATGTCCACTAGAATATGCTGTTACATGCTCAGAGAAATTGTTAATTTCATTTTCCGAGTTTTCTTCAATATTATTAGTAGGTATACTAGGCCGGTTCTAACCGAGGTCCTCCGAGGGGGGTGCGGGTGTGCGGGGGAACGGATGGCGCGGGAAAGAGAGGAGGGGGAAGTCAGGGGCGGCAGTCCTTTGAACTGAGCCGCGGGGGGGAGATAGTAGGATTCGGTGAAGATGATATAAACAAAAAGATAAACAAATAGATAAACAAGAAGATAAATATATAGATAAACAGATAGAAAATTGCGACTCGAAGAACATGACGTCACGGGGCAGGGGGGGGTAGTGAAGAAAGACGAGGTGAGATAAACAAATAGGATAAGATAGCAAGGCGATATAAACAAAATGGGCGGCGAAGATGATATAAAAAAATTGCGCGTGGATATGATTCAGTGGGGGGGGCCGCCGCCGCCGCGCCCGCCACCGCCGCGCCCGCCGAGTAAAAAATAAATATCTATCTCGTATTTTTGTGTTTATTTTATTGAGTGATTATTGTATTATTGAATATTTATTTTATTTTATTTTATTTTATATATTACTGTGCGCAACCGAGGAGCTCCGGGGAAGGGGGAGGGGGAGGGGGGACGGCGCGTGTTGGGCGACCACCGTCGCCGCCGAGGAACTGTGCGCAACCGAGGAGCTCCGGAGAGGGGGAGGAGGGAGGGGGCAACGCGTGTTGGGCGACCACCGTCGCCGCCGAGTAAAAAATAAATATCTGTCTCGTATTTTTTTGTTTATTTTATTGAGTGATTATTGTAGTATTGAATATTTATTTTATTTTATATATTATATGTTAAAACAAGTACAGTTCGTCCGGTATTGGTTTTTGTTCTAGTATATAATTTCGAATACATGTTTCGCAATCTAATACTTTTCTTAATTTTAGAAGTGTTTTATGACATTTTATACATTGTAATTTCTCATTTATATTATCATTATTAATAATCGCGAGGCTATGCCAATTTGGAAGGGGTAATCTTTTAAAATTGTCTGCACCTATTTCAGCTGGATTGAAGCAGTCGCCACATATTTTGCGTTTAGGTGGTATGGTTTCGTAAAATATACAACTATAGTATTGTATTCGTACTGTATTGAATTTGGTTGGGCCTGTAATGCATCTTAGTTCCGGATCTCCCAGCATTGTGTTATAGTTTATTTTTTGGTTTTTTTCTTTCTGTGTCTTAAAAAGAAAATAAAATTTATTATTATATTTATTATATTTATTTATTAAATAATTTTTTAGTTACAACACAATCAAATTCTGGATCGTGTATTTGTTTTTTATAATTTTCCACCTCTTTTTCCTCCTTTTGCATTTTTATATATTGGTTTGGTATGGTAGATTGATCCGTCTCGTACGAGGAACAGAATGATTCTGAAGGATTTTTTCAACAAGAGCTCTTGCCCCTTAGCTTACGCTCCAGTGCCATGGCTCTTAGCTTACGCTCTAGTGCCATTGAATATAAACAGCGTCGACGATTGATGTCTTCAGAGCACCGTGATAAATAATTACAAAAAGATAAACTAACGAAGATGATATAAAAAATTGCGCGTGGACATGACGTCAGAGGGCGGCGGCGGTGGCGGCGGCGCGCCGAGTAAAAAATAAATATCTCTCTCGTATTATCTCTTCCGTTGCGGCTCTCTCCCTTCCTCCAGACTCTTTTCGTATCCGTAATGATTTTTTACTTTTTTGAATTACATGTGTTTATATATGTGTTTATATGTGTTGTAAAATGAAGATTTTTTTTACAGAAGAGTATAAAAATATGTTTTAGCAAGTTGTGTTTTGGATAGTGGGGAAAAAGAATAAAAAAACATAATTCGTATATCATATTTATTTTATTCATGGTTATCTGACCACCAATTAAATAATTTGAATACATTTTGTAATGCGCAATTAGTATAGTGATATCCGCATCGCATAGTATTATCAGCGTCCAGATTGTTTAGAAAATCTACGTCTTCGTAATCAGCATCCAGAGTCTCGATGTACACGCGCTCATCGTCCAGAAGCAAATTCCACAGCCATTGTCGTTTTTCGTGTCCCTTAACATATACGACAGCATCGCTGTCATCGTCGTCGTCGTCGTCGTCGTCGTCGTCTTCTTCTTCCGTTCCATGCACAGCCTTTGTAATCAAACTCTTAGCTTTGCTGTATGGGAATCGTTCCGTCGTCCCATCGTAGTCTATGGTGATGACGTATCACCCAATGTGCGCGAGACTTTGTCGGCACTTGCGAGGAAATGCCATGGTATAGGGCTTGCGAAAATATAGTGAGAGAGAACGGTCCGTTTTCTGAGAGCGGCAAACTCCTTTACAACAAACTGTCCTCCAACGAGAAAACCTTGCAGATCTACGAACGTTGGCACGACCATGACGAGCAATTTTTCGAGACTGCGGTCGATTTCGATGTATCGTAGATTTTATTGTCTCTCTCTCTCTCTCTCTCTCTCTCTCTCTCTCATGTGCCAGCGATGCTCTTAGGTGATCTTGCGTACAACATTGGTCAACGGATTGTAGTGAACCACGCGATCGTGTATAATGAGACAGTACGCGGTGGTATTCATCGGTACGTTCTCCTTAGTCTCAAATTCCAATCTCACGTCCACGGTTGCGCTCTTGACCGATTCGTTTTGTCGAGAACAATCGATGATTACGAATGGACCGTTATGTAGAAAAGACGTGACGGTGAGACTCGGCTCGAGATACTCGTATCCGTAGTAATCCTTGCAGAAACGCGCGTACGTTTCATACAACACGGACCATCTGTTTTTGTCGAAATCAAGATGCATATCGTCGTACGGATAACATTCCGAGTTCAGATAGAGTTTCACGTTGATTAAGTTGCAGTCGTCGAATCGGCTCGTGTCCTCAGCCATGACATTTTTGCGACCTGTTTGCAGAGCAAAGATGACGTATCGCGGTTTCTCGAGCTGAGTAGCGGTCTTGATGGCCCACGAATGCTTGGTTATACGCTGTAACAGCGGAAACTCGTACAGATCCCACGAGCGAAAAGCCATGCTCAAGTATCGTCCGCTCTCCAAAGTGCGCAGCATCGATAGTTTTTTTATCTCGCTCAATAACACGTGCGGCATTCGCCATTGTATCTTGACTAAGTCGACCACGGGATCCAACGCCGAATTTCCCATCAGGCAATTGTTGTCGTTACGAGATCGTATCAAGATCAATTCGTGACGAGCGTTGATTATCACGCGTCTGTAATCCTCCCAACAGTGCGTAGAGAGGTACGCAAAAGTTAAAATATCCATCCGCGCTGGTATGCGCATCCCAACCCCCGGCATTCCTCAGAATCACGCTTCTGTCGGATGATGTCGTTACGTAATGTTTGAGCGTGCTGGTTACGCTCACGTTTCTGTTACGATCAATCTCCACACCATCAAGCTCGTATCGAATCTCATCGAACAGGAACGCGACAAAATTATTTCCCAGCACCACATCAGACCCCTCGACAACTCTGTTCTTCGTTAGTTTTCCTTCGATATATAGAAAGCTTTCGTACGGCAATGTGTACAGATCCTGTTGCTGTATAGGTATTCTTATCTCATCGCTGTACCCGAACGTCGTATTGGCGAACGGGTTGTACGCATGAGTCTCAATCTTGACGATGCGATCGTCGAAGATTGGCTCGTCTTCGATGTTTAGGATATCAGTCATTTCACAAGTTGCGCACCGCGAATCCTAAAGCTTGTAAAAATTTAACGTTCGACGCGTTAAGTTTCTTCCTCTTCTTGACGCAGCCGGATGAGCGAATATTGTCGATCGATGTTTTCTTTGTAAAAGATGCGTTATCTCTCTGCGTATGCTTCGCTTCGTTCAACACGAGCATCTCAAATGTCACGCTCGCGTTATCGCTGTCGCCGTCGTACGTGCAATCTGACGGTGATCTCTTCTCCTCTGAAATCGAGCAATCGTCCGTTCTGGTCAACAATGCGTATCGTTAGCTCCGTAATGCTCCGATGACTGGCAGGTAAATGATCTGCATCGGCCTTTCCGATATCTTATATCCTGGCGGCACGCTTGGCGAAAATTCGTGTATCGTGTGCACACTTTTGTCGTTGCTGTATGCGCCCGCGGTCACGTTGCACTCTACACGGATAATGTTTACGTTCATTATGTTGATCGACACGTCCGATTCGTGCCACCTTCGCGGTTGCAGTATACGCCTCGAGAAACCCAGCAGCGATCCAATGTTACGAGGCTTGTTAAAGTTTATTCTGTAGGCGCATTTAATCTCACACCTCATCGTGTTGTAATTTGCGCGGAGCACTATCGGGTATTCTCCAATCTCGTCATCGCCGCGCGCGGTGTCACCAGCGTTACCCTCGGGCGCGTCGCGTCGCGGACGTTTCCGTAAAATCTCACGTTTCAAAAATTCATTTATGGCATGCAGTTCATACGACCCCTCGGGAATCGTAATTTCTGCATCGTCTTTGCCAAAATAAAATGTATTGTTCGAAGCGTTTACATTCGGTATCGTGTGATAAGTCTCCAAAATTGTTAGACCAAGCTCGTAGTCATCGTCGCTCAAATCTATGGCTGGAGAGTAATTTGTCGCGAGAACGCTGCTCTTCCCGCTCAGCGTAAGCGTCAGCGACATGATGGAAAAAGCGTTCGACGAATACTGAGACGCCGCGACATTTTGTCGGACTTTATAAATTCACGCGCGTCGACCGTTTTGGAGAAGAAACCACAAGCACAGCTGTCCGCAGACGCTCTGATCGTACGTCTGATAGGACGTTCGATTGTACTCTATCGTAGCATCGTCTCCGAAATATCGTATCAGTTCCTTGGGCGGTCGAAGATTACCGAAACTGTCAAAGTACACAACGCGATTGTTTCTCTTTGCGTACGCTACCCAATGAGTACCGGGACCCGTCGTGTCGTCCAGATTTACGATACCATTTTCATTTCGACGCGCGCCGCTAATCGGTAATGCGTCACGCATGAAAACGCCTCTAAAGTACGGTACGCGCATACGCTTCGCCAGCTGGTCCAATTGTACGTTGGTGGTTACACCCGTAGGTATTTTTATCGTCTCTTTGGCGTTTTTTTCCTTTTTCGCTGTTACTCCTCGTCCGCGTTTGTACGGAGCGAGATACAGTCCTCGTCCGTATTTGTACGGAGCGAGATACAGTCCCTGTCCGCGCGTTTCCATCGCGCGACGTTGCAGTTCCTCGAGTTGACGTTGCGCGACTTTCCTGTCGTTTACCGCTTTCGCCACGCTGGCCGCTCCGCCGATTAAGGACCCGAGAGCGCCCAAAATTGGCAAAATCGGTAACACACCACCTCGTTTCGCCGTTGGAAGTATTCGTTTCTTTTTTTGCCGGCTTTTTTCTTCGCCTTCATACCCATGCCGATCTTGGTCTTGGCTTTCATCGCTGCCCAAACGGCTGCAGCTGCAGCTTTCTCGCTCAGAGCCGAATCTCTCGCGATGACGCGTCCTAGGGCTTTATCGGCGAGTACCTTGTCCGCCGCGTGTCTGTCGGTGAGATCGTTGCTCTGAGAATACGCAATGTCGTGTTCACGGCACGCCGCGTCCAGTGGATTTATGCCCGTTTCACCTCTGGCTAATCGCTTTTTCAGCCGAGTACCCGGACCGCAAAACTGATAGCCGGGGATATGTAGTTCGAAAGGAAGCGCGTTTATCGCTCGATTGAGCAGACCTCCAATGTAGCCTTCGTTTGACGCTGTTGCTGGCATAGGCCACAATCCTTTATCTTCGGTGCAGGACCGTCTATATGATCTCGATCCCACGATTGATTATAATGCTCGACGCAGCGACGATAGGTTTGAACCTCCAAATCCGCCTTTATATACTCCGGAAGCTTGTCCCACACGTGATCGATATAATTACCGCACACGCGTAACAGTACGACCTTCGGTATATATTGCAACTGCTCAGCGCTCAAATCCCGAATATCGGAGGGATGCGACAGCGCGAGATACATTTTTGCTACTGAGCGATTCGTGGTTTCGCGCGCCTATAAATAGGCGTTCGATCGAAGCCTAGATAACGCAGTGCGAACATGAAATTTGTACGGCAGCCGCTGACGATACGCGTCGCGAACTGTGACGAGAGAGCGCGAATGATGGGAGACATCGCGACGGAGCGCAAGCACGGTGAAATGTTACCGAGTACTATACGCGCCATCATTTGCGGGCCGTCGAATTGTGGTAAAACCAACGTTCTCATAAGCTTGCTCGAGAGTCCGCACGGTGTACGTTTCGAGAACGTGTACGTATACTCGAAATCGCTGCAACAACCGAAATATCGATATCTCGAAACTTTGTTGACATCGATAGAAGAAATCGGCTACTTTACGTTCTCCAACAACAGTGATGTCATTCCACCGAGCGAGGCACGTCCCAATTCGATCTTCGTCTTTGACGACGTTGCGTGCGATAAGCAAGATGCTGTGAGAGAATACTTTTCGATGGGCCGCCACTCGAACGTCGATTGCTTCTATCTCTGTCAGACGTACGCGAGGATACCTAAACATCTGATACGCGACAATGCGAACCTGTTGATTCTGTTCAAACAGGATGGTACCAACTTGAAACATGATTACAACGATCACGTGAATACCGACATGTCATACGATGACTTCTGTGCGTTATGCCGCGATTGTTGCGGGTATGGATTTCTAGTGATAGATAAGGACAGTCCGCTTATCAATGGGCGCTACAGAAAGGAATTTAATACGTTCGCGGTACCGTAACGTGGTTAATCGATGTCGATACGTCAAGCAGGCAACATGGATAACACCAAAGATCGCGAGAAAATAGCGAAACAGATTGCGAAAACGAGCGATTCGATTCGCAAAAAATATCGCGCTTTAAAAATTGGTAAAATAGCTGAAGATACAGCGTTGGAGAAACGCTTCAAGCCCATCGTCGAACCTCTAAAACAGATTGTTGAAAAAACCGAGGAATCTCAATCGATTAAAAAAGAAGCAAAGGATCTCGGTATTAAGAAAAAACAAAAACGTGAGCGATGACGACAACGATAACGATATTACTACTACTACTGACAAGGATTCATATTGGACGGATGTTGGATGGTTGAAATTAACGCCGCAGTCTAAAAAACGACGTACAACGAAAGAATTGAAAGCCGCGTCAGATTCACTCGTGTTCGAGTCTACACCGATACAACCATCGAAAGACCCATCGAAAGAACCACCGCTGTTCCTGCAAAAGGAAGATGTTTTCGAAACAAAAGACGTCAGTGAACCGTCATTCGAAACAACCATCAAACAGAGTCTGCAAACGCAACAAGGTCGAGAGGCGTTGCATAATCAGCTGGGACCATTAGGGCAAAAGTACGTAAGCTCTCTCCTCGATGATAATGGAAAAAACGATACATTTGATCGCGTATACGGTGTTTATTTCGATAAAACCAATGGTGCGATGCTTGGTGACAAGAAATTTGACGTTGACAAAAATGACTCCATAATCATAGACAATGTGAGATACAATGGTACACCAGGATTGTACGAATTGATCTTCAAGAGACTTCCCGATGACGCGGTTTTTACCGAGGATGACAAACAAACGTATAAAAGTATATTATTAACAACAAATGCTCATAGACGTGGTCACAGCGCCCATAATCCCATCAAGGGCAATAGGGGATCCAAGTATATTAACATCATCGCTCCGCTCGTATCTACGTATGGAAGTAGCGGGCGTAAAAAGAATGCAGGCGTGAGCAATATACCAACCGCCATGAAGTTAAACGACAACAAGATCGATTACGTGCATTGGGACGATCCCAACGAACTGGTGGATCGACTCCGATTGCTCGACGCTTCGCACCGAGCTGGTAACAACGCTCACGACAACGAGATGCTGTCGATCATCGAGGAACTTCGCGAAGCCGGCATTATTATAAATTAATCGCGTATCGACGAAACGAGCCAGTCGATTAACGTCAGTGAGGAAAAACAATTTTAAATTGTATATCTTATCTTTACTATTAAACATCGTCGAAACATGCGATCCGATGGACGTGAAAAAAATGTTAGCTCCGAGAGGCGACAACTCGTTGAGGAATTGCACGCTCCGGCGAGGAGAAATTTTCCACGAAGACGTGTCATAATTCGGGGATACGACGATCTGTGGCAGGCTGACATCGTCGAGATGCGTCCGTACTCGAGTTTCAACAGAGGTCATCACTACATACTCACCGTCATCGATGCGTTGAGCAAGTACGCCTGGGCCGTACCGCTCAAGAGCAAGGTCGGAAGCGAGACGGCTAACGCTATCGCTAAGATAATTCGAGAGAGCGGAAGATGCCCGAGAAACTTGCAAACGGATATGGGAAAGGAATTTTACAATGCCGATGTGCAAAAACTCTTGAAAAAACACAACGTTAATCATTATTCCACGTATACGGTGTTGAAGGCATCGATCGTCGAGCGATTCAATCGCACGCTTAAGAACGACATGTGGAAGATGTTTACGCTCAACGGCACTTACAAGTGGGTCGACGCGCTATCGCGTCTCGTGTCAGATTACAACGCGCGCAAGCATCGCACTATCGGCATGCGACCCGTTGACGTAACTCCCGCGATCGCCAAAAGACTCTTGGATACGGTATACAGCGCGATAAAGATCGCAGGTCCAGCAAAATTCAAAGTAGGCGAATCGGTACGCGTGAGCAAGTACAAGACAATTTTCGAAAAAGGCTACACGCCAAATTGGACCACCGAGGTGTTTAAGATCGTTACAGTGCAGCGTACTAATCCCGTAACTTATCTGCTCGAGGACTATCGCGGAAAATCGGTCGCGGGCGCGTTCTACGAGCACGAATTGCATCGCGCGACTCATCCGGACGTGTATCTCGTGGAGAAAGTACTACGCAGGAAGGGAGACAAGGTTTACGTCAAGTGGCTGGGATTCGATAGATCGCATAACTCATGGATAAACAAAATCAGTGTGATTTAATTCATTTTTTTATTTTTATAATGTATTAAAAAAATAAATATACACTGTATACATGTATACAAAGAGTTTTTATTATTTTTTCTCCCATTACATTTTTTAAACTATACATGTATGTAACTTACGAGAACACATGTAAATCTGCATGTATTATAAACAATATATATGTATTAAGCCGAGTATACATTAAATAAATCGAAGAGAGAATTAAAGCTAATTCCTCAGCAAGCAGGATCTTGGTTGCTATTATAAATTATATATAAAATAAATTTGAATAGCTAAATTTTATTGTAAAAACTACATATAAAAACTACAAAAAATACATACATCTATACTACATATATAACAGTATCGTATAAAACTACAAGAATACATACGTTCATACATACATAGATATGATACATAGGTACGTACATACATACGTGCATACATGCATACATATAAACTATATAAAAAAATATAAAAATATATGTACATTGTATAAACATGTATATATATATATATATATATATATATATATATTAACGGAATCCGCCAATGTCCCCACGGTAACGTCTCCGTCGAATCCGGTACGATGTATCGTTTGTCGTCGTACGGACTCAGAGCGATTTTCGACTCGGACACCGTGTATACTTGGTGTAGCTTGGATCTTATACACGACTGGCGACGAGTCATTTCGATCTCTTCGTTCAAGCACCGCGTATAATCGTCGAACGTTATTGTTCGCGTTACGACGTTATTCTTTACACCTTTCGCCTTTTTAATGTCTTTTCTACCGTCCACCCTCACCGCGTACATCTTCGCTCTGAGTCCGACGAATTCCGTCATTATCGCACCGTTATTCTCATCCTTCATTAGACCGGGTACTTTTTTATTCGCGAGAGGCATCCCGTACGCGTTGTCCGTCGGATAATCGCTCGTATCGAATCTAGCGATATCGCGTTTCATCGCCTCGTACACATCATCGCACTCGATGTGGTATACGAGACTGTCCGTGTCGGTGTACATGATCTTACATTTCTCGCGATACAGCGGTGACATGTATTCGTGGTGAAATTCGTACAAGCAGATTTTCGATATGTCGAGTATACACATACCCACGTAAATCGGCTTGTTGAATTTTACCTCGAGTTTACGCAATTCGACGGCGATTAAATTTTCCGCAAAGACGCTGCGGCTGTGGAAATTTGATTTCGCGATCATTGCTTCCGCGCCATACCGTCCGTCCCATTTGGTCAAAAGTTTAACGTCGACGTGATTGCGCACATTTTCCATTGTTTTACCGAATACCGCGTTGTTCATTAATTTGTACAAATTTTTCTCAAAATCGTTTTTCGCGTACGTTCTAAAGTGTGTATTGAGTTCGATGTAATCGCGGAGCCAGGCGGATTGAGCAAATTGTAGTACGCGATGTATCTTTGCGATACGAAGACTATGGCGCGTACATTGCTGCAGGTTGCGATAATGGATGACGTACCGCTTCTTATCGTATAACGTCGCGAGAAGTTTATCCTGCCGGGTGGTTTATCGCGCGTCGGACAGAAAGGTAGGTCAGTGTGTCGATCGTGTAAATGATGCGGATACTCGAGATCGACCTCGAGAATATAACCCGTAGACGAATCCGGAGCGATCGCGCTCGCGTCAAAGTTCTAAATGTCTTCCATCCATCGAAATTCGGCATAGGGCAGCGGTTGACATATCGCCCATCCGTACAGATTGTTTACGTCAAAGTACATAAGGTATGATGATGGTTTCGACGGGTCGTACGAACGCATGTACTTGTTATTGGCCTGCGCGTATCTGCCGGAACATTGACTGAGATCGCCGCGTATACCGCGTTCGATAAACATAACCATATCGATGTCGGTGAGCAACTCAAATTTTACGCGCGTATGTTTCAACATGGCGTCCCACGTGAAACCTGGCAATGTGTAGTAATGCGCGGGATCGAGTCCATAACTCGCGACGCAACTTTCGCGGAAATTTTCGAAAACGTCGGCCAATAACAAGACATCGGTCTTGAGATAGATCGCTGTATTCGCCGAGCGTTCGGATGGAGAACCGTTGCCAGACGTTCGCGGCGTACGCGTAATCGTTCTCCGACACCGTGTCACCGGTCAACGAGCTATAGAACGATTCACGCGATGGTAGGCGCGTGTCCTGCAGCTTGTCCGCGCGATCCACGTATTCGTACGGAAAGACACCTTTGCGCGTCAACAAGTCAAAATTTTCGTTTGAGACCGTGGAAAATTCGGAACGTAAAATTTTTAATTTTTCTTTCGTTAGAAAAGATGCCAATTTATCAAGGCTGGTATTTAAAAACTTGTACGAATCTATGAATCGCAAGCGTACGCAATTTCGCGAATCTGATCTCTCGGTGGTATCTTGAACGTGTTTTGTAAACGAAATATATTTTTTTTTTGTTATCGGCAGCACGTCGATCCTGCCTTCGAACGCCGTAGCTATTTCCGTGATGATAAAGTGCGCGTCATAACCGGATAAGTTGTGAAATACTATGGGAATGCAATATGAATCTTTATAATTTAGATTACAATTTGAGTGCGCGGGACCACGGTAACGACCGGTAAGATGGCAATGATCGCGTACCCGCGTGTCGTCCGACGCAAATGATTTCTCGCAAATGTGACAACGCGTCGCACTACGATATGCCTCCCACTGCTTTCTCGACAACGTTTTCATGGAGACATTCGCGGATAACAGAATTTTTACTTGATGCGCCAAATCTTCGAGTTGCCGAACGAACCACGCAACGCAATCTTCGTCGCGACGAAATCAATATACCGATAACGCGTCGTCGTACGAGCATCGCACGTAGTATCCGATGCTAAATACCTCGTGCTGCTGGTAGGTGTACGATGCGTCTTCCTTCTCTGCCGGTTTCGTTTGCCGTAGTACGCACTCCAAGTCCGCGTAAACGATGAATGGAAGTCGTTCCTTATTCGTGTGGTTCTTGAATTCGAGCCACTTGTCGTCCTCGCTCGGCAGTCGGATGGCGCAATCGTTCATCTTTTCGCAGTCTGTTGTTTGTGACTGCAATCTTTCAGACGAACTGAAGTAATGTAGACATCTGCAAACGGAAAATATGATTTTTAGTATTTAATAAACAATTTTATAAGAGAAATAATAAAATTTGTTAAAATACATACCGGTCGCAAAAATATTTTTTGTGTTCTTTTTTACTCAGTTGCGAGCTCACAAGACGAGACAGATCTTTGATGTACGCAAAGTGCCCCGCGTTGCCGTCACGCGGATCCTGCACGTACAATAAATTTGCGTGCTTCTCCATCTTCCTTGATGTCAGTCGTATCGGGAGAATCTCCTTTCCTTCCTCGAAGCCGTAAACGTTGATTGAGATGTCGTTGAGATGTTCGAACTTCTTAATTTGGTTCAACGTCATCGGAAACGTAATGTCTTGCAAATTTAACACTGTCGTATAATGCGGGTACGACAATTCCCGATCTGTATGTTTTTTGGCCGGATGTAAGGCCGCGACCACCGACCACGCGAAACACGCATTGTCCTTGGATCGTACATTGATCACCGCTCGCTTTAACATAATTTCTCGCGGTAATTCGATGTAACATCCCGCATGTAGAGGATTATATTTGTTCACGTTTACAGTCAAATTTAGAATTCGCGACAACGCCCATCCACTGTCGCGTTCTTGGAATTCTTCGAGCGACGCCAACGTGGGTTCGATAACGTACTGCTCGTACCACTCGTCCACATTTGACACTCGAAAGAGTTCACTATTTTTAGTGTTTATACTTTTGTTCGCGCGTTTATCGCCCGTCACAAACTCGCCGTTAAATGCAGTGTTCACTTTCACACTATCGTGTCTTTGTAGAATGTCTCGCACTCGCTCGAGCACTACACCACCAGCGTCTTCTAAAAATTGTCGCGGCTCGATATAGTCCACATTGATCACCGCACCAGTCAATATACGGCTTTCAAATGCCGTATCGATTTCTCGCCAAACGAGAGATCCATTGTCTCTACTGGTGCTCGCGTACTCACCACCAACGTGCACGAAACGTCTTTCTAGTTGTACTTTTGCACCCGCGAGTCGCGCGATCCTCGCCACCGCAGATTGTCTATTTGCAACGGTGAGTCGAGGACGCTTAACACGGCTAAGTTCCTCGAGTTGTTCGATGCACTCCTCACATCGTTGCAACCACGCGAAACACTCCACCAAGGTAGCGACTTGGCTGCACTGCTCCAGCAGCTCGCGTTCCACTCGCTCTAGGTGTTCCATATTGCAAAATCTTGATTCTTTTAAATTGTTGTTGTACTGTCTCATCAAAACAATTTTACATTTTTTTACTTTCTTTTTTTCTTTTCTCTATAGCTGCTTTAACTCGAAGCCAGTATACAAAGCGTTGTATTTCCGCCATGTCCGGAGATTGATGGGAATAGAACAACCATATATGAGTATCCTCGCTTCTTGGAATTATCTCTGCTACTTTTTGCCGCGAGAGAGGTAGTAATATATGCGTGTCCTCTATATTGATAATATGTGCACGCTTCCAGAATTCTTTCCGCTCTCTCAGAAGGAGCGGAGAAGCAGAGAGTCGAATTGTAGCGTCCCTTAACTCTTGGACGAGGAATCGAGAAATGGGGAGTTGGGGTATAGTGTCTCTTTATAAAATACACCGCCACGTTCACTGATAGATGAGAGATTGAGTCCCATAACGGAGAACTTGTTAATTCTTCCAATGACCTTTCCATATTGTTTTTATATCACATCACACTCTTCCACTTGTATATGCCTCGTTCACAATGTTGTCTTTTTTCAATTTGTGCAAATTGGGCACATGTTGCATGGCATTATCACACAGACGGACTGTTGGCAATTGGAGCAAAATCGGCTGTTTAGCGCATTGAGAGTATCTATCTCGTGCTTCCTAACGGCATACAATACTCCAATGTCAGTGTCCTCCAGACGAACCATGCATTCGGCACACAGAGTTAGTGCACCACCCGGTGCATAATAAAATTGTATTGAACAATACTTTTTATTATTATTCAACGCAAGGAGTTCCGAACGGGTAACAATTTTTTCTGCGTAATCCGTAAGGTCATCACTTTGATCACTTACGTAATTACTATCGTCAGACAATGCGTGCTCTTCGTCTTCAATATCAATGTCTATATTGTCAATATTGTCAATCTCTATTTCTTCTTCATTTCCAAACACTTCGTCCACTATATTAACAAAGTCTTCCTCATCCATGTTAAACACATTGTCTATATTTAATACATTATCCATTTTCACCGTCAACTATTTTTTTTTCATACACATTAGACTTCCATCTACTGTGATCCTGCACACCGCATGACCCATTATATATCATCGACAATTTCTTTGTCCCTTGTCGGAGCATCATCATAGGTCTCCCCAATTTGTTTATAGCAGCCGGAGTATCGGCGCTTCTCTTGACACGCCGCGACACGTACGCCGATTTCCACGAAAAAAAACCATCATAAGTCTCCCCGATTTGTTTATAGTAACCGGAGTATCGGCGCTTATCTTGACACGCCGCGACACGTATGTCGACGTTCTACGAAGAGCTATCTTTTCGCGGGCTCTTCCTAGAAAAACATTTGAAACGTCATCGCGCTCCTTTGCGAACATGTCGCTACATGTTTAATTGACAACAATGAAATTCCTAGAAAAAACGGAGGAGGAAGGGGGGTTAACGATTTGCCATGTCACAAAATTTACGCGATCAGTCCTCCATCGAACGATCTGCACGACAAAAACGGTACTCCGCTCCTCCATCATTCGAACAACACGCAATGTATTCCGCCAAAGGAAGCAGCGCACCGTACAATGGCGAAAAACAAAAGAAGGAATGTAACGCGTAAGTTTCAACTGCATTTTTTTATTTTTTTCTCTTTTTCCAATATTGTGCAGTATTATATATTTAATTTCCACAGTATTTCGGTGGAGCGTCGCGCGGTGCGCTTACTGAGCAGACGTTACACTCTGACGGCCACGGGTTACAAATTTCTGGAAATTGGAATCAACGTTGGTCCACCGAGCTACGTGGAGATCGCTCTGGGAGATCATCGGGGGCAGGAATTGATACTGTCTCTCGAAAGTGGAAGGGACTCTACGAGCAGCGATGGAATATCTATAAATTGCTGCTAAACGATTACAAAGATAATTTTATAAGCGTCGGACCGTTAACCGTCAGAGTTTACCAGATGAACGACGTTACACTCATACGTCTTGAATCTTTGAACGTACGCATAACGATGATCGAATCGACCCTGCGCCGTATGTTTCATCTGGACGAATGTATCGATGTGATGTTCAATCGACTCGTCAGATTCGTCGATACGATCGATACCAAGTATACGCGATTCTCCAACATCGCGTCTGTTGTAACAGATCCCGAGGAAGTGCCGAACGCGATACGCGATTGCGATATCTTCGATAGACGTCAACTCGTCGATTGCGAGCTGTTAGCTTTAGTTTTTTAGTGTATAAGAAACAAAACATGTGAATAAAACAATTTCACACTTAAAAATGTATTCAATTTGTTTACAAATATAAACATATATAATATGCAAAAAACATGTATTTCTTTCATTTCTTTCTTCCCCACCATAAAATAATTAGAAAAATAACATTCGCCATAAGAGAGACAGAGAGAGCCGCAACGGAAGAGATAATACGAGAGAGATATATTTATTTTTTTACTCGGTGGCGGTGGTGGTGGCGGCGGGCGCGGCGGCGGCGGCGCCCCCCCCCCACTGAATCATATCCACGCGCAATTTTTTTATATCACCTTCGCCGCCCATTTTGTTTATATCGCCTTGCTATCTTATCCTATTTGTTTATCTCACCTCGTCTTTCTTCACTACCCCCCCTTCCCCGTGACGTCATGTCCTTCGAGTCGCAATTTTCTATCTGTTTATCTATATATTTATCTTCTTGTTTATCTATTTGTTTATTTATTTGTTTATCTTTTTGTTTATATCATCTTCACCGAATCCTACTATCTCCCCCCCGCGGCTCAGTTCAAAGGACTGCCGTCCCTGACTTCCCCCTCCCCTCTTCCCCGCGCCATCCGTTCCTCCCGCACACCCGCACCCCCCTCGGAGGACCTGGGTTAGAACCGGCCTAGTATACCTACTATTATTATTATATAAAAACTTCTTATATTCCTCTATTGCTGTAATTCTTTTGTTAGACTTTTTTAGTGCTTGTTTTTAAACAAAATATATTTTAAAGAAAAGAAACATAAAAAAATCTTATTATCGATACATTTGAAATGACTCCCAAATAAACTTTTAATACTTACATTTTGAAATCTAAAAGCGATCTATCAAATGGTTTAAAGAAATCTTTCTTAGCTTTTAAAGATATTAATATACTGTTATTATTTCTTTAATTGAAATTGAAAATTTTGAGCATGCTTATATCTCAAAGTGCTCAAATAGTTATAGTTTTATTTACCGCTTTTTCTCGCTGGACTAAAATAATTGAGGAAGGTGCTATCACTTGCTCTGTTTCATCTTGAGAAATATTCGGTAATTCGTCAAGTATATCTGAAGGCCAACTAATTCTTTTGTTACTATTATTCAATTTTTCAATAAAAGAAGAATATTCAATTCTTTTCTACAAATTAAGGGTATAATATTGACTTAATTAATGTATGAACTCATAAATGTTATGAAATATTATGTTATGAAATATTTATTATCGCATTGTTTAAAAAAATATTTTATTTTATCTTATACCTTTATCTTATACCTTTATCTTATATCTTTAAGTCTTATACCTGCTAACTTGTCAATCCAGGCATAATATCTTTGCTCTTTATTTTTTATATTATTTAGTGCTGTTTTTACAGAATATAGAACGTTCGGATTGAAGTCTTTATAGTTTTTCGGACAGAATTGATTCTTCTTCTTCTTGAGTTTTAATTTTACGCACTGAAACATTTTCAACATCGCCATTGTAATATTTAACTTTGGCATATCATTTTTTATAATCTATGGAAGCTATTATATATTATACTAAAATGTAGAACACAGTAAAACATTATGTTAAACAAATTTCAAAAGTATTAGTCTTGTCATATTGATTATGGAAACTGAATCTTAATTTTTGTTTGTCACGAAAATAGCGACAGCGATTTTATTAGGATTCGAAATCTGATTTACGGGACCAATAGTAAACAATCAATAACAGGAAAATATTAATTATCATTGATTTATTCTAAATTAAAATAAAAACTTTTATAAGATCAAATACGAAATTACATGGGAGGATTAGTATACCGATGTGTGCAAGATGTCGTTTTATGGCGGAGGCAAGCACTTGCTTTTGTGATACAGAATATCATAATTAATTTTATAATGATATTAAGTACTTACGAAGCCAAAAATGAGATCTGTCTCATACTTTCATAAAATGAAAATATGAGACGAGAAATTAATTTCTTTTAATTTCAATTGCTTCTTTTGCATGTACAGTATATGGATCCCGTGCAGACGGTGATACCAAACGAAAAACAATGAATGACTAGAAGACGGATTTTTTTTTTAAAAGAAGCACAATCTGATTTTAATACCGACTCAATACATATAATTATCGATAAATTATATTAGGCTGATAAGTCAGATTGCTACTGATCTAGAGAAAGAAGAATTAATATTATTTTTCTTACGCTTAGTGTTAGTGTTATGTGGTGCTGTGTATATGAGCATATAATAATGTGTCTATTCTCCGAGAAAGCTGCATCTTTCATCATTCACACATTCTTCCATTGTTTTTCATCCGATATTACTGTCTGCACTGTACATACAAAAGAAACAATAAAAGTTAAAGGAAACATTAATCTCTATAAGACAGATCTCGTTGTTGGCTAAGTAAGTATTTAATATCATTATTGGATTAATCTCGGTATTCTGCGAGCAAGATACTGTTTTATAGCAAACTGGACGAAAACAGAATCATGTGCAGTCCGTCGATAAAATATCTTACTCTTAATATTACATGAATCCTGCCATACGACTTCATATGCATTTAATTTCAAAAAAGTTTTTATTTCAGGAATATGAACAGAGGAATTTTTGTGAAAATTATAAATTTGCGGAAAATCAATTTGAAGTTCTGGAAGACAACACACAAATTTCTCCACATTTATATGCATCTGAGCCATCTTCTTGTCAACAGTTTTCAAGCATCATTATCAATGAAGAATAAAATTTTTGGAAAGAAAGACAAAATCAGAACTATATTCTGTGTCCGTGTACCAAAATAACCGTGGAAGATGTAATGCTTATGTGTTTAACTCTAGGATTAAGACATAATTTAACATGGCAAGCGCAAGTTGATATACTGAAAATGATAAATGCTATGTATAAAGAAGAAAGAATTCCAAGTAGTAAATATATGTATTTTAATTAATCAGACAATTACTTATCATAAAAATATCATATTTTTTGTCCTGAATGTAGAAGACATTATGGCAATATGAATAATTTTTCTGACTATAGATTGCAACTGTGAGCATGCTATCAATGTTTCATCTTCAAATTATTTTTTATCTATAGATTTAGAATCTTAATTTAGAACACTTTTTAAGAATACAGCTATAATTGATTCCCTTATGATTTATCGATTTAATCAAAAATTAATGATACTGTTGTTGTAGCCAGACCTACAACTATAATATAATAAAAGTAGTTCGCATGGCAACAAAATTAGTCCGCATGAAATTCGGAAAAAATCTTTCGAAAGACGACACAAATGCGTGATCGCCAAAATTGCGATCAGTTTTTCGAAAGACTGCAAAAACGCATCGCGTCAGAATATTGCGAAAAGTCTATCAGCAAATTCTTCAATTTGCTGATCGAACCAGGCGTGATATTGATCAATCAATATCACACGATCAATCGACGCAACCGATCAGAATGCTGATCAGGCATCGACCAGTCTATATAACCGGCTACACAAGGCGGAGTCCAGAGAGTCGAAAATTACGTGTCGTCCGGAATCGAACTTATAATAATCGCACGAGATATTACCGAATCTCGTAGCGAAGTTCACGCGAGCCATACTATCAGCATCTCAGATGACATACTCGGTCGTCGGCCGCCAGAGTAACGCGATACGCGCCGAATCGCCCGACGATGTTTAACCGTGTGTAAGATATAATCGTTAATATATCAAGTATCTGTGCACTTGTTAGAATAAATCAATTAAAATAAAGAAAGTGTGTGTTAGTGAATTCAAGAAGATCCCTACATTCTTTTGATCCTGCTCGAAGTTCCAACTCCTTAGGCTTAACGAACCCGACTATCCCTAATATTAACGTCGTAGCCCATCCGGGGTACAACATTTTGGTGGCAGCGGTGGGATAGTCAAAACCATCCTCAAGAACAACTTGAGAGGATCATCATTGATCAAGCCAGCAGAATCAAAAAAGTAAGCCCCGACGCACTGCATTACGGGCAGAAGAAGTGAGAAAAATTTTTTTGGCAAAACAAAATAAGACCTGCCGTAATAGTTTATAAGCTGCAGACAGAAGAATCAAATTTCCTACAAGCCGAAAATACAAGACCTGTAGAAAACAGGCAGACGGAAAAGGTCCCGTCAAAAATAAGCCGCCCACGAAATTGTGTCAGTGTAGTGTAAAGCAGAGTGTCGACCTACGACAATGAGCGTTCAGTGGCAGCGGAGCAACGATCAGAGAGTCTACGAGCACCGAGAGCCAGCTAGCGCCGACCGTGTACATCGACATCAGGCAGCGAGCTTCACATGCACTACTACGCGCAGCCAACTGACACGCCAGCACAAACAGCGACCATGCGAGCGTATTCGAGCTGTCTTCTAAGTAAGTCAGAGAAAACCATATTTTATAAAGCGAATGTCCGCAGCGAAGGACAGCCTAGCGAATGCGATTTGGCCAAAATCGCGACCAACAAACAACCCCGTAGAATTTCCGCACACTATTTCTGCGATAAATACCGCGAGAAACGCGTTAAAAGAAATACGCGACAACGTACGCCGTATATTGAATTACGAAAGCGACGAAGACGTAATAACCAAACGCGAATTTCTGTACGACGAAAAGGATTATAGCTTGCTCGAATCGAACGACACCGACTCTCACATTAACACACACGTACAGGCACGCAAACACATACGAACAAATTTACGAGACGGAAGTATATTTAACTTTTCTAACATATACCAATCATTAATAAACGAAATGGCTCCTTCACCCGTCGAACAACAGAACGAAATCGACAACGAAATTTTCCAACTACGGCATTCAGTCGATAGACATGAACCACAGGAAAATTGAACTAACCGCCGCGTCACAATTAACGCACAGTTCGAAAACATTATACTTCGTGAACTAATGGATGAAATACGCGAACTCCGCGTACAAGTGAACGGATTAAGCCGGCAGACACAATTACCTATGAACGAACGAACGAGAATCTCCCAGGATTTTTTGCCACACCCGTTAGACTTAACTTACGGACGTTCGTATCAGGACATACGAAACCAGCCGGGAAATGCACTGGCATTTCTCACATTGAAAGACGCGCGTAACATGATCCCAGAGATCGACGGCACATCACGAGGATGCGTGTACGAATTTTTAAATGCAAGTACGTACGCGATAAAAAATATACATCCGGATGAACATTCTCTATTAGAAGCCATTCTTTGCACTAAATTCAAAGGCAAGGCCATGATGGATTTCCATACGCGAGATATAATAAACTTCGAACAGTTGAAACGAGAACTAGAAAAGGAATATTTAAGCAAACGAAGCATCGCACATTTACAACTCGAATTTAACTCGCTTAAACAAAAACCAAACGAGAATGCACAAGAATTCGGCAGGCGAACAGACAATATAGCCATGGAATTATACGAATCCATGGAAGAAGGAAAAAATCATACGGTCGAATAGCAACGCGCGATTTTAGAAAATATAAAAGAGCAGGCGCTCTACAATTACCAGAACGGTTTACATGACGAAATTAAATTAATTGTACGATCGCAGCGATATCAAACGATACAGGAAGCAATCGCAGGAGCAATCGCGGAAGAAAAAACGCGAGGACCTAGCACACGAACGCTAACCTATCGAAACCGGCCAGTATTTAAAGCGCATACACCCAGTCCGCGTCGTAAAAAATGCGGAAAAATCTTCCATCGAAGGGGGAGGGATGTCGCGAACGCCAAGTAAGGGACATATGGATTCGAAACCCTTCGTGGTTTCCTTCTATCAAAGGGGGAGGGATGTCGCGAGCGCCGAGAACGCAATCACGCCCATCGCTGACAAAGCGGATTGCGGCAAGCAATACTTTACCCGACGAATTATTATTTTATCAAGCGATAGCGATTACCAACGTTACCGTGCTAATCGCGCATTTATTGTGTAATCGCTCCACGTGAAGCAACTGCTAACCGGCCCTTATGCGGAAAGCTGCCGCGCGACCCAGAAATATACCGCGAACGCTGACGAACATTTTGATGACACAGTAAGGACCGGCCGCCAGGAACAGGATAAAAACGGGAGACCGGTACTAGGAGAGGACTCGTCGAGATCCGCCTTGCCGTCACGTCTGTCGCGGTCCGAATTAAGAAGGACAACTTCAATTTTAATAAAGTTTATTGAGTGTTGAACAAAGTGGTGAGCGCCTCTTTCCCGCCGATTCCTTGGTCGATCCCCGAAACGACCCGCACAACATTTCTGGTGGCAGCGGTGGGATCGTTTCGCAGCAACACCCAATCATCTGGAAGGAACAAACGATCGAAATTCAAGGAAAAGGCCGGAAAAGAAGCCGACATCCCTGCGGCGAGAAAGAGCCGGTAGAGCCACAACGCCGAGCATATCAGTGATACCGGAGAAGCAGCGACCTACCGCAACAGCCAGCGCTACGCCACAAACATGCGAATTGCGAGCGTAATGTAAGTTATAGAAAATTAAGGCGAGCGCATTAGATAGCGAGAGAAACGTGTAGGTAGATTTCGAACGAGGGAGTTAACCAAACTCCCGCCCAAAGAAACACGTCGTGGCTACATAGCGCATCAGCCAGCCGAGCGCTCAGCCCGAGCCCTCCGAGCCTCGAGCAAACGGAACATTCACGCGATCCGCGCGATATATGCCGCGATTTAAGTAATTATTATTCCGACGATAGTCTGACGAGTCAACCGGAATTACATCCGAACATTGTAATTGAACGCGTGTTTTCGCTTAGCGACATAGACAATAGCCTACTACCGAATAGTGAGAGACGCGACGACGCTCTATTACAACCAACAGACGCGAGATCTGATCATAGTGACGGCACGAACGCAAGTAACCCTAGCCGCGGAGAATTTTCATTGACGTCTTACGATAGTAGCGTATTCGATCCAACCGAATTTTACACCGCATCATGAAACATAAATTCAGCGGAAATGGCAAATCAACCCTCGGACACACCGTTAAAACCGATCGCGGAAGAACAACAAGCAGTAAACAGAGAATTGGAACACGAAGTAAGAAGGATGAGAGCCACTTTAAGTCAAGCACACTGGAAATCTGACCCGGCAGAAACTTCGCACGACGCGCGAGATGCAATGTTGATCCAGTTGGTAGAAGGCATGCGAGCACTACAGGGCTGCATAAGCCAACTAGAAGTCGTTAATTACGATCGGAGTGCAGAAAATGACGAACCGATAGAAATGACATACAGGCGTACACGGGACGATATCCGAAATTCGCAAGACCCCGCACATACGTTTATGAAATTAAAAGAAACCCGCGATATGATTCCGGAGATCGACGGATCACCGCGGAATCAAGTTCAAAAATTTTTAAACGCAAGCACGTACGCGATGAGCGAAATAAATCCTGCTGACGAAAAATCATTATTAAAAGCGATCTTGTGCACGAAACTAACAGGGAAAGCCAGCACGATTTCCAAACAAGGGATATACGCACGTTCATGCAACTGAAGCGCGAGATCGAGATGTGTTATTTGGCAAAGCGTAGCACCACGCACATTCAGCGAGAGTTTAATATAACCCGCCAAAAACCCGGGGAAAGCGCGCGAGAATACGAACTCCGCGTTGACAAACTAGCAATGGAACTCTATCAATCTATGGTAGAAAGACGCGAGCACACCGCGGAGCAACGAAAGGCAATCCTAGATACGATACAGGAATTAGCCCTAGAAAATTTCCAACTAGGATTACGTGACGAGATACAAACAATAGTACGATCCAGAAATTATACGAATTTAACAGCTGCGATGGTAGGCGCGACAGCCGAGGAAAAATTAAAAGGTAGCCAACCTATAAAAATTTACAATAATGAGAAAGCAAGAAGAGTATAGAAACCGCAATCAAAAATTGGAGTGTCACAAATGCGGTAGGCTAGGACATTTGGCGCGCGACTGTCGTTCAAGCCGATACACAAACAAATATCCGCTACCGCGAGCCGAACGACCGGCGAACGTAAATAATATCGAGAAATACTGCTCGTACTGCAAAAAGGTAGGCCATAAGCGCGACGAATGCTGGTCACTGAACGGTCGCCCGAGAAAGGGGCAGCCGAGACGCACGAGACAGGATAATGAAAAAGGGCGACAAATAAATACCGCTGTAATAATGAGAAAGAATAAGCAGCAAAGGGGGAGCGATGACCTATCGTTCACAAGCAGTGGCGACGACGAACAAGAAGAGAAACCGAGAACAAAGATAACGCGAACCGAACACGAGTATCAAGTGATACAAGTGAATACGCCGCACACAAACGCCACGTTAGACTTGATTACCCTGCCGATGCGAGAGACAAAAAAGGGAAAAACAAGCTTCCTCCTCGATACACGCCACTCTGACATTAATAAAAGTAGGAAATCTAAAGGGAAACACACTAATGCGCGAAGAGCGTTTAGCTCTAACCGGAGTTACGGGCCACAATATACACACACTCGGAAAGATAAGAACATGATAACGCTAGGAGACCGAGAGATACGGCACACTATGTATGTGGTAAGAGATGACTTCTTAATAAATTATGAGGGGATACTGGGACTAGATTTTTTTAATAAACAGCAAGCGAAATGCGATCACGGGAAAAAACAAGTCCGTATTGGCAACACAACTTTCAAACTCTACCCGTACAAGAAAACCATGTTAACGCCTCGCAGTGAAACCATAATTCAGGCGGTAACCGATCGAAATAGCATTGGAATAGTAAATGCAGTTGAAACCAAACCCGGAGTTTTCATACGAAATTGTTTGGTCATACCAGAAGAAAACGTATGTCCAATAAGTGTGATAAATATCACGGAAGAATCCGTGGAGATAACAACGCCGCTAGTCACGGTGGACGAGATAAAGAAAAGAGACACCGCACACATGTATACCATGGAGGTGTCAAGTAACGAAATGAGCGACGAGCTTATTCAAGCTCGTAAAGAAAAATTGCACAGACAAATATTCGCAAAAGCGAACTGAGCATTTAAATAAAGAGGAAAAGAAAACCTTGCATCAGATTTGCGAAGATTTCCGTGATATCTTCCACCTAGAAAACGACCGCCTATCGTACATTAACGCAGTAGCACATGAAATAAATACGCAAGCAGATAGCGCGCCGGTGAATGTCCGACCGTATAGATTACCGGAGAAGCACAAGGCAGAAGTAAATAAACAGATAGCGAAAATGCTGAATGACGAGATAATCCGCCCCAGCACGAGTCAGTGGAACGTACCCTTACTAGTACCGAAGAAATTAGACGCATCTGGAGAGCGAAAACTACGAATAATTGTGGATTTTCGGAAATTGAATGATTTAACAATTGGCGATTCTTTCCCGCTCCCGTATATCACTGACATACTAGACCAACTAGGAAACGCGAAATACTTTACAACGTTGGATTTAGCATCGGGATACCATCATATCCCCATGCATGAGGAACACAAACAAAAAACAGCATTTTCCACACCTTACGGACACTACGAATTTAATAGAATGCCTTTTGGATTAAAAAATGCGCCTGCAACATTCCAGAGACTTATGAATTCCGTACTAACCGGATTACAAGGCCTCAAATGTCTAGTCTATTTAGATGACATCGTAATATATGGACCAAATTTGAAAGAACATAACAAAAGACTAATTGAAGTATTCAAAAAATTAAGAGACTATAATCTGAAACTACAACCGAATAAATGTGAGTTTTTAAGAAAGGAGGTGACATACTTAGGACACATTATCTCCGAAAACGGTATAATCCCGGATCCGAAAATAACGGCCGTAGCAAACTTTCCAATACCAAAACGGGTAAAAGATGTGCAATCCTTCATAGGATTAGCCGGTTATTATAGAAGATTTATCGAGAATTTTTCGAAGATAGCGAAATCACTGACGAAACTAACAAAAAAGGATGAAAAATTCGCTTGGACAGCAGAACAACAGAACGCATTCGAAACATTAAAAGAAAAGTTAATGACCACACCAGTTCTAGCTTATCCGGACTTCACTAAACAATTTATAGTAACGACAGACGCATCCGGATACGCCATCGGAGCAGTATTGTCACAAAGGCCAGTAGGCCAAGACCGACCAATTGCATACGCAAGCAGAATTCTGAATAAAGCGGAACAAAACTATAATACAACAGAGAAAGAATGGCTAGCCATAGTATGGGCCGTCAAACACTTTTAACCGTACCTCTATGGAACAAAATTTCAAATAATTACAGACCACAAGCCATTGATCTGGCTATTTAGTATAACAGATTCTGGTTCAGACCCTGATTAATCAGATGGAGG
Source organism: Pogonomyrmex californicus (assembly GCA_024349325.1). Lineage (NCBI taxonomy): Eukaryota > Metazoa > Arthropoda > Insecta > Hymenoptera > Formicidae > Pogonomyrmex > Pogonomyrmex californicus. Next base: position 128,136 of record JAECZD010000046.1, read on the forward strand.
CTCAAATTAGAAGAGTACGACTATGATGAGGTGGTACACAAGGCCGGTAAAGGCAATACAAATGCTGACACGCTCAGCAGAAACCCGATCGCGCCCGACACAGATAAACAGCATCGAGCGCGACAAAGAAGAGCGCGAATATAACAAAGAAGACAAGGACCAAATAATGTACGAATATATCATAATGCCCCCCTCGGAGGACATCAAGGCGTAACACGTACCGTAAATCGAATACGACTAATGCACAACTGGCACGGACTAATACGAGATGTGGAAGAATACATCGCCAAATGTGAATATTGCCAGAAAAACAAACTGAGCAGGAAAACCAAAATGCCTCTAGTATTGACACGGCAGAAAGACCGTTTCAAAAATGCGTCCTGGACATCGTAAGACCACTCACGGTCACCATGAAAAGAAATAAATACCTACTAACATTCCAAGACGACTTAACAAAATTTAGTAAAGTAATACCGATATCAGACCAGGAAGCAAGCACTATTGCCAAAGAGTTCACCACAAAAATAATATGCGAATTCGGAATACCGGAGAAAGTACTGACAGATCAAGGAACGAACTTCGTCAGTGAAATGTTAAGAGATGTATGCACCCTCTTAAAAATAACAAAAATCCAAACAACCGCGTACCATCCTGAAAGTAACGGAGCCCTGGAGAGATCGCATAGGACTCTGATCGAATACTTAAGGCACTATATAAACGAGGATCAAACCAACTGGGATGAATGGATCCCATACGCGATGTTCACGTACAATACGACACCGCATACAGCAACGGGCTATACACCGTTCGAATTGATGTACGGGCACCGAGCAACACTACCTACGGCCCTGACAGCGCCACCGAAATCATACTATACATATGATAACTACGCGCAAGAACTAAGAGAATGACTCAGAGCTACACAGAAAGTAGCAAAAGAACATATTCGCGAAGCAAAACAAAAGGCAAAAAATTATGCAGATAAAAATACGAACACTAAAACCTTCAAAGTAGGAGATAAGGTCCTCCTATATGACGAAGCAGTGCGCAGAGGACGATCGAAGAAATTGGAAGCACCTTGGATCATTCCAAATAACCGAGAAAATCTCCAATGAATTACAAAATCAAACAGAAACGAAAAATTACAACGGTACACGCGAACCGACTTAAACTATTTATTGAGAATTAGGAAACAATCGCGTATAAACAATTACCCGCGAAAAGCAGAAAGTAAAAAAAAAAAAAAGAGGGGGGGACTTACCAGTCACGCAGGACGGAGACGAAACGTTGCCCGGTGGCAACACAAATTTGCACCCGCAAAGAGTCGCGGGGGTATCGCTCCTTGCAGATGGGCGAAGGGGGCGCAGAAGACCTCTCGACACAGCTGATCGCTCGTGGAGCACTGGGACGATATTCCTCCGTCCAGACGACCGTGGACGGCCACCTGGACGACACCCTCACCGCTGCCACACATTGGGCCGCCAGGCGGTATGACCGCCACACGCACTCGCCACACATGATGGGAACAGACTCCCGATCACATCTAGTGCACCGCATGATTGAAAACAACTCAAAAACACTAAAACAAACTGAAAGTCTTCCACGACGCGCAACAGACCACGGTCGACGGCAGACTGAACAAAATAATTTATTAAACGTATCACACAAAAAATGCACGACTAGGATTCACGGAAAAGTAATCTGAGCCCTAAACTTGCAGGATGCTCCTTGTATGGAGAGGAGCAGTACAAGCGACACCTGATTCTCGGCATGCTCTTGACTGGGAATTGTTCTCGCACCAGCCAGGAATCTACTACGAAGAAATCGGCCAGCTGAGACAGGCTGAATCGGCATGGAAACTAATGATAAAACTGAGCGAAAAAGAATTAGAGATCAGACATCAGCAATTACAAGACTATATTGAGGAAACCGCAATATAGTGCGGAAAAGTAATAAGCAACGCTCAGTTAGTTTGCCGAAACATTATGAGGATAATAGAAAAAAAAAATACCAAACTGATCACGCTGTTGACACAAGTAGAAACGTTATACAAAACGACTGACAAACGACGAGGACTGCTAGATGCGGTCGGGTCGGTCAGCAAAATATTGTTCGGAACGATGGACGCCGACGATCGGAAACTAATAGACGAGCAACTGCAAACGTTACGAACAAACGGCAAGATACTGCAGCACGCAGTAACAAATCAAATAAGAGTAATCAACGCCACAATAGCGCACTTGGACGAATTAGAAAATACGCTAAACTATAACAAAAATCTGATAATGAGTGCGACAAAACGACTAGAGCAATTGTTGATCAAGTCCACACTACAGATAGACATAAACGAACACTTATTAATCCTGACAACAATAATGAATGATTTAACGAAAGACACGGAAAATGTAATAGACTACCTGACATACGGGAAAAACGGAATGATACTGACATGACTATTACCCGTCAAACATAATAACAGCCCTCAGAGAAGCTGCTACACAATTAACCATGGGATTACACTTTCCCTTTAAAATCCAGACTGAGCACTGGCAGACAATACACACATTCAGATGGTTCATACATATACACAATCTTGCGATTTCCGGTAGTAGCATACCCTACATTTAAACTAGTTAAGGCAATACCGTTACCGGTACACGATCATGCGAATGTATTCGCCTACATAAAAATAATCCATCCTTTGTTAGCTATAGATAAAGAGAATCACCACTACAAATTACTAGAGGAAGTAGAGTTAGAACGCTGCATACGAGAAACAAATACATACACATGCGAACAGAACTTCGCGACATATTATGCGGAAACAACAGCACCATGCGAGGTGCAAATACACACACACACACACACACACACACACACACACACACACACACACACACCAGGACAGCTCAATTACTGTGAAAAGAATCATATTATATCTAACACACCGTTGTGGATAGCATTGACGGAGGAGCAAGCGTGGCTCTACTCCACGGCATATAAACAGGAAATTAGCATTAAGTGCGAAAAGCAAATAGAAGAAAATTATATTAGAAGAAACCGGAAAAATAAAACTAAAAGATAATTGCAAACTCTTCACACCAAACGTAATATTAAAAGCGCGAAAAATTGAGGGAATAAAATATATCCAAATCTACCTCTCCGAATACAATATAACATTAGAAATAAAAAATAGAGACACCGATAAGAATAAGCTAGCGAAAACCGACACGTTACGACAAATAATTAAGAACCCTATAGATTTAACCAAATTAAGCGTAAGTCTAGAAGAAATAAAAGAAACTCTAGAAGATAGCGATTATGATTTATTCAAAAATAAATACACTGTATACTCTATGGGAACAGGCACCTGCGTAGTGATAATAACTATAATAGGATTAATAACATGGCGCACAAACAAAAACAAAAATAAAAAGCAAAAGAAAAGCAAGATAACCGCACAGAGACGCCGCGACGATGCTATGTTGTATTAGTCATAAGCATACGATTATATAACAATTACGCGACAACATATGTAAACTAGCAAATAAGATCACCTTCCATCGAAGGGGGAGGGATGTCGCGAACGCCAAGTAAGGGACACATGAAATTCGAAACCCTCCGTGGTTCCCTTCTATCAAAGAGGGAGGAATGTCGCGAGCGCCGAGAACGCAATCACGCCCACCGCTGACAAAGCGGATTGCGGCAAGCGATACTTTACCCGACGAATTATCATTTTGTCAAGCGATAGCGATTACCAACGCTACCGTGCTAATCGCGCATTTATTGTGTAACCGCTCTACGTGAAGCAACTGCTAACCGGGTTGCGCGGCCCTTACGCGAAAAGCCGCCGCGCGACCCAGAAATATACCGCGAACGCTGACGAACATTTTGATGACACGGCAAGGACCGGCCGCCTGGAACAGGATAAAAACGGGAGACCGGTATTAGGAGAGGACTGGTCGAGATCCGCCTTGCCGTCACGTCTGTCGCGGTCCGAATTAAGAAGGACAACCTGTATCAATTTTAATAAAGTTTATTAAATGGTAAACAAAGTGGTGAGCGCCTCCTTCCCGCCGACTCCTTGGTCGATTCCCGAAACGACTCGCACAACAACGCGACGGAAATGCACCCGAGCGGCAGGAGCATCCATAAATTTTTCAACGTTCGCATCGTCCACTTCAACGTCAAAGCCTTCATCAGACGATGTTTCCGCTGCACCATCGTCGAACATCGGCGGTGACGCGTCGCGATCGGAGCAATTTCCGTGAGAACTCATTTCAATGAAGATGTCTCGACAACTGACGAGATGCAGGCAGTAGACTCATCGCGAAAAAGAGATGAAATATTAGAAGGGTCACACGGAATATCTAACACCGATATAATAAAAAGGACATCAAGAGAAATGATAAACGTTATAAAAAGCAAACTCAACAGATTCACAGGAAAATCTTATTAACTAAGATAGCAAAATAAGAATAAAGTAATATTACGCCAGGGAATATGATAAAAAAGAAACGCCGATTTCGAACACCGCAAACTCTTCATGAGAAATAAGAATTTTTTATTTTAACATTGCAGAATAAAGATATGGATAATCAATGGAGAAGGAGAAGAAAAATTACCATTTGAAGTAGAGAACTTTAAATCCACCATCCCGGAATATACTTCGAGGAAATAGGAAAATTAAACATAATTGATTCATTCTGAAAAATAGTTATAAAAATAGATATCTCACCAATCGAAAAACGAGCAGAGCAAATAGAAAGATACATTCTAAAAACATATGCACTATGTTACAATTTACAAACAAAAGGTTATGTCATAACTATAATACCATAATTGAAAACAATTACCAGCGGTTAAAACATTTAACAAAAAGAATAAACTCTCTGTATAAAACACAAGATACAAAAACGAAATGAGGGCTGATAGATGGAATAGGAACTATTGCCAAAATATTATTCGGAACAATGGACAATGAGGACAGGAAACTAATCAATGAACAATTAAATATCTTACATAATAAACAACAAACAACAGAGCATATAATAAAAAATCAAGTTAAAATTATAAACGCGACGATAGCGCATATAAGTAATCACGAGAAAATAATCCAAAATAATGAAAACATTTTAGCTAACGCAATCAAAAAATTAGAAATGACAATAACAGCGGAAATAAGTAGCGAAAACATAAAAGAACATTTTATAATCACCAACGCAATACTTGACGCATTGACACAAAACGCGGAGGACAAACTAGAATATCTAACTGCGATAAAAAATGGAATACTACACCCGCGACTAATACCGTTAGAAGAAATAATAGAGAATCTTAAGGAAGCAACCACACAAATACCGCAAGGATCATATTTATATAAGTATAAATACATTCATTTAAGATAAGGAAAGAGGAACTTTGGCCTACAATAGAAAAAATAACGAAAATGAGCGCGCACTGCGACAAAACAAATGTCTATACAATCCTACATTTCCCGTTAATTTCACTTCCACTATACAAAATATTAAACATAATACCGCTACCGGTACCACACAAACAAAACATATCCGCATTAATTGAACAATCCGTTAATAGCTTTAGATACTGACAGACACACGTACGCAAAACTGACTCACGAAAAGTTAAAACAATAAAGCAAGCAAATAAATACAAACTATTTGTGTGAACAAATCTTTTCAATTAGAAATGTAAAAACCGACCCGCTATGCGAAATAGATATGTATATGTAGAAAGCGACAACTGTTATAACAATTGTAAAATTAAATATATAACAATAAAAAATAGCATATGGATTAGCCTTAAGTAATTCATATTCTTGGTTATATTCCACATCAGCGAAATAAACTATTACAATCTTATGTAAAAATAATAAAGAAATGCGTAGAATTATTACAAATACAGGAAAAATAACGTTATCAAGTAATTGTAAAATAGCTACAGCAGACGCGATAAAAAAATCAATAATCACCAACAAGGAAAAAGAAATAAAAACTTATCTACCAGAATATAACATTACACTACTAAGCGAAACTCTCAAGATAAACAAAACAGAAAAAATTAAACTAAAAATTATACAAGACGCGACAGACCTAACAGAATTAACAAAGAAATTAAATAACATGAAGAACGAAATAAATAATAACGAAATATCCTTTTTCACAAAAACACTTTGTATATCCTGTATCAATTAGCAGCTCATTAATAATAATTATTGCTATCGTAACAATAATAATTGTAATAAGAAAGAAAAAACAAACTGAAATAATGACTCACGCAATATAGATCGCGCCGTTAGGATAAGCGAAAGTACTCGATTCTAAGCAAACGATTATAACAAAAAATGTATCGGAAGAAAAATTATGTAAAAAGCGAAAACTTCGTACTTTTACTTAAAATTATGTAAAAAGCGAAAACTCCGTTTTTTTACTACCGGGGGGAGGGGATGTTGTAGTCAGACCTACAACTAATAATAAAAGTAGTCCGCATGGCAACAAAATTAGTCCGCATGAAATTCGGAAAAAGTCTTTCGAAAGACGACACAAATGCGTGATCGCCAAAATTGCGATCAGTCTTTCGAAAGACCGCAGAAATGCATTGCGCGAGAATATTGCGAAAAGTCTATCAGCAAATTCCTCAATTTGTTGATCGAACCAGGCGTGATATTGATCAATCGATATCACGCGATCAATCGACGCAACCGATCAGAATGCTGATCAGGCATCGACCAGTCTATATAACCGGCTACACAAGGCGGAGTCCAGAGAATCGAAAATTATGTGTCGTCCGGAATCGAACTTATAATAATCGCACGAGATATTACCAAATCTCGTAGCGAAGATTACGCGAGTCATACTATCAGCATCTCAGGTGACATACTCGGTCGTCAGCCGCCAGAGTAACGCGATACGCGCCGAGTCGCCCGACGATGTTCAACCGTGTGTAAGATATAATCGTTAATATATCAAGTATCTGTGTACTTGTTAGAATAAATCAATTAAAATAAAGAAAGTGTGTGTTAGTGAAGAAGATCACTACTTCAAGAAGATCCCTACATTCTTTTTGATCCTGCTCGAAGTTCCTTAGGCTTGACGAACCCGACTATCCATAATATTAACTTCGTAGCCCATCCGGAATACAACACTGCTTTAGAAGACATATATGATGGAGCAGAATATAAAAAATATTTTGACAATGGTAATGTTCTTTCACATAGATATATTTTTTGTATTCATTTAATACCGACGGTGTTCCTATGGGTACATCTTGTGGCAAAACGATATGGCCCGTTTATATTACAATTAATGAATTGCCACCAAAAGAAAGGAGTAAACATGTGTTACTTTCCAGATTATATGTTGGGAAGAAAAACCCAAATCAAAATATCTTCTTACAATCTTTTGTAGAACAAGCTAACAAGTTGTCTCTTCACGGTTTTCAGTGGAATCATAATGGAAAATATGTGATAAGTAAAGCAATTCCTTTATGTGCTGTTGTAGATTCTGTCGCTCGAATTTCAGATGTTAAATATGTCTGGCATTAATGCTTATTATGCATGCACATTTTGTTAAAAGCTGAATATACTATAAAAGGGCAGAGATTTCCCTCATGTATACCAAAAGCACCTGAGCGAACAACAGACTATAACAGAAAAGACATTGAAAAAACATATGCAAAACGAAATGAACGTAATATAAAAAAAAAATATGTAAAAGACGTGAAGGGATCAACACCATTATTACAACTATGTTTCTTTAACTTGATAGCTGATTTTGTACCAGATTATATGCACTGCATTCTTTTGGGTGTAATTCGGTTGCATACAGAATTACAATGCTTTTTGATTACAGTCATAAAAAGTTTTGGAAAGTAGGAGACAATGGTGAAATAGCTATGAAGCACATAATATCTGCCATTGATGAACGTTTTACCAATGTATGCACTTTGACTTCTATTATTAGATTCGTTTGTTCTCTTTCACAAATTAATATTTGGAAAGCATCTGAATGGAGATCTTGGTTAATTTTTTATTATATACCATTTGAAGGGATTTTTAAGAAAAAAATATTTGAAGCATTTTACTATGTTATCAAAAGTGACAAATATTCTTCTACAAAAGTCTATTATTAAAAAGGATGTTGTAGGCGCATAAGTTATTTTTAAATTACATTTTCTTATTTAACAAATACTTTGGTGTAACATCAATGGTGTTAAATGTGCATCTTTTAATTCACATTGCTCAAACTGTTCTTAATTGGAGTTCCCTTTGAACTCATAATGCTTTTGTATATGAAAGACAAAATCGTCACTTGCTGCAGTTGTTGCACAGTCCAGATCAAGTTATAAAGCAAATAGTTTACAAGTTATAAAGCAAATAGTTTACAAGTTTTTGATATATAGTCATTTACCTATTTTGTGCAATGAATTTGTAACAGAGCATCCGAAAGATGCTCTATTACTAACGCGCGCAAATGCGGCCCGCGCCATCCGAAGCCGCCCGAATACTCCCGACTGCGACCGACCGACACACGCGCGCCGACGAGCTGTCACGCAGCAACAACATGACTATTGTTATATTAACAAATTAAACGGTGACACGTGGCGCGGATAGGGGTATAAATACCCGACGAATTTTTACCAGAACACCAGTCCTATCCGCTCCTCCGACCTGTCCAACACCGACAACCGTTCCGACCAGAACAGCAAGAAAGGGTTCTCTCAGCGAATACCGAGCGTTCTCCGTATTCCTGTTCGTTCCTCTCTCGAGCATTCGGAGTGTTCTCCGCTTTCTCGCTCTCGCAACGGATACCGAGCGTTCTCGATATTCTTGCACCTCCCGACTGAGGAAAATCAGAGGGTTCTCATTTTCCTCCTCCCGACAATACCGAGAGTTCTCTGTATTGTCACTACATCTCATCTTGAAAGTCGGAGCGTTCTCGGACTTTCCCGCGACGCCCGCCCCACGTGTCACGGCTAGCGTCCACGGTTGCCTAGCAACACACACGCGCGGGCCCGGTTGCCTGGCAACCCGCGTCTACCGCTACGAACCCGGCATCCGGCGAGCGAAAATCCGAGTGCACGTCCCCGCGTCCGTGTATAGCGACAAGCGAATACCGAGCGCGCAGGGACGTACCGTTACAAATTAATATCAACAAAATTAATAATTACATTTTGTGAAGATGTTCTACGAAAAAATTACAGCATTTTATTAGATGTCAAGGAGTAATTCTTTTAGGTAAAAAAGAAATATATACATTTTCCGAGGAATATATTTGTGTTAATCAATACAATTTGGATTTAAAACATTGTACGTTGTTTAAAAGAATGTTATATAATGGTATATTGTACTGCAGATTATGCAGCTAATAAGAAACATAATGATTCATTTATCTTAACTCGTAATGAAGCGATTGCCGTCATAAAAAAGATTATAAATGTTTCTCATACAACAGTATTAATTCTAGTACAAGAGATTGTAGAGCAGAAGGAACCTTTATTATCTGATGAAAACTATAAATATAGTCAAATTTAACGCGTGCATTAAAAAGGAAACATTAGCAGTATTAATAAATTTCTTACTACTATTACTCTTTTTCTGCACGTCCGAGTGATAGCCAACGATGTTGATGTTCGCGGCGAGTTTGACAATTTGTAATAATTTCGGAGTGTAACTCATGTTTGTATCTATACTTTGCAGGTAAGTTCTATTTTTCATTTTATCAGAGAACAAAGATATTATTCTTTTATTCAATCTTATCTACATACTCTTATTATGTCACTCTAGAAAAATCAGTTCCAAATCAAATAAAAATGAAAATTTGTCAATTAAAAAAATAACATATCTAGAGAACTATACATATATTATAATTTTGAATTATATTTCTAATCAACTATTTATTATTAGACAATTACATACACACACACACACACACACACACACACACACACACACACACACACACACACACACACACACACACACACACACACACACACACACACACACACACATATATATATATAATTGCAAAATTTACAAAGAATTTAAAGATTGATATTTGATAATTTCCAACTTATATTGATCTTAAACTATTTAATAACAATATATATGTGTGTATATATACACATATATATACACATTGTTTGATCGGCATGGATGATTATTTAAGTTTATTATTTCTTCCAATATATATATATATATATATATATATATATATATATATATATATATATATACACACACACATATATATAGAATATATGAAATAATAAGATTACATGTTTATTTATTAGGTATATATATACACTATAAAATTATCTTTTTTTTAAAGAAAGGTAAAAAAAGGGTGTCAAGTATAGTGGATATTGCCAACTCAAATGATTGTGTAAAATTTATATAAAAGATTTGATATCAATAATTGGCGCCAAGTTATAGTCTTACAAACATGAAGCTACAAGTCCATTTTAGTCAAATTATATATTTCAATCGTATAAAAGATTTGATAAACCACTGTTTTAAAAAAATAAAACTCAAGTAGTAGTTTCTTTAATTTAAAAATAATAAAAACCAAATTATATGTATATCTTTCTATCCATTAAAAACTTCTTTTTCTAGCCCAAGTGGTAGTAATTATTTAGTTTTAAAATATTTTTATATCACAAAATTGCTTTACTCAATTTACGTTTTTATTACAAAGAATTATAAAGTAACAATATAAAATAAATGATAAAATTTTATTTAAATAAAAAAAATTTTTATGTAAAAACACTTGGCGCTAGTAAAATGCCGTAGAAGTTATACATTTTAGATAATTAAGCATTATAAAAAAAAATATTAATTAGGATTGACTATTGTCAAGATTTGAAAATCTGAGAAATTAAATCGTCAAGACAAAGTACAAATTTGCTATTGTACACTTGAATGCGACTGCTGACAATTAGTACCGAAAAAAATTGCTTTTGCTGCAATGTGTTGTTTTCTAAGACGGCAATTCATAATATCGTATGTGTTCTTTGTTGAATAATACAGTCAAGATAGGATAGTTACATAAAAAAATAGATAATTCTGTATAAATTTAAGTCATATAATGAGTAAAGAAGCTTGTTTATCAATCAGAAAAAAACTCTATATTAACAAAATATACATTAAAATCAATTTTTTTTAAATAATTTTTTATGCTTGCAAAACGGTATGTTTCAAAGTATAATGCGTGCCTATCAGAAATAAATATATGTTATATGTAAAGCATATTATGCAAATGTTTTTTATATTCAATGATATAATTGCTTTCTAGAATTAATTTAATACAATATATACACACATGCGCACACACTTATACAAATACGTAAATAAGCTTCCACATTCTTATATTTCTTTTAACTTCTTAATCAGCTGAATATTAATATGTAAATTTAATTTCTCTCTTACACTTCATTATTTGATTCATCATTAGATAGATTGTATGTGCTCGTATCATTTTTATTCTATATGTGTGCATCAAAGCACGAGAATGAGGGAGATTGAAAAATAAATTAAGAATAGAGAAATTGCTCTTTCCAGATAAGTTAAGCATATAGAAACTCGAATATAGTTGATTTATGAAATATATATTATATATTGAACAAATGTCTTTAATGAAATTTAAAATAGTGCATATTTTTTGCTGAGTGAGCGAAAATTCTTATTTTAATTTATATAAAATATCTTGGAATAAACGAGTTAAATATGACAATATAAACGAAAAAATTTCTTTATTGATTTGTAATATATTATAGCTTTATGTAAGTATAGAAATATGTATAAATTACCATTTTATTATATGAATACTTTAATTTAGATTATATACATATTCATATGCATATTTGTATAACTAGCTTTATCTAACTGTAATGGGGAAAAAATTAATTAATTAGGATTAATTGAACGGCAAAGGATAAGGTTAAGAAGAAAGAATATATTATATTTTATTATAATATATATTTTCATTTATTACATAATCATTTATTATATCATTTATATTATATAAAATATATATCATATTTTCATTTCATGTTTTCATTATCCTTTTCCTCTTCCTCTGCCTCTTTCTCTTCTCCCTCTTTGTCCAAAGTGATATTCCGCGGAGGCCAACTGGTATAAAAACTGCATAAAATTATGCTCTCTACGTCGCCTCCTCGCCCGTGATCCTCTTCGTCTTTCTGTAACATAAAATACAGTTTTTCTTAATTTAATTCTGATTAGAAAATATTCTGATTAGAAAATAATTATTATTATCTTTGAAATTACCTTGAGGATTTGCAACGGGAATCGCGAGGACGGGTGTTGTGACGGCGAATGCTGCGACGGCGGATGCTGCGGCGGCGAGTGCTGCGGCCGCGGGTGCTGCGACGGCGAGCACTGAGGCCGCGGGCGCTACGGCGGCGGAAAACACCGCGTCCTCTGAGAAGTCAAATTCCTAAAATGAAAATTAAAATATTTTAGTTAAAAGGTTATTAATTTAGGGTGTTGTCTATTGTACGAATATATAAGTAAGATAAGACGAGTTTTTTAATTCATTGATTGATTAATCGCATAATGTTTGCGTATAATGCGATTTATTAATCGATGAAGTAAAAAACTCATCTGTAATTCAAAAATATGAATATGATGATGGATTATTTACGTCTTCTTTGATTTCCATTTTAGAAAACAAGTGAAAATCAAACAGCGCTGCCACTCTCATATTATCATGCAGGACGCGGCAATGCTTGCCGCGCGGCGGAAATTGATAGCGATAGCCAATCGTTCTTTTGCTCTTATGGAAAGTGATATTGATTGGCTATTACAGAGACTTCTGCGGCGCTGCAAGCGTTTTGTGTGTAGAAGCTATTAGTTCCGGTTGTAGCGAATTATTGCTCTGCCTGTGACAGCTATGCCGGAAAAACCCTGCCGAGGAAGGCAGGCTCGAGTTTCTGAAGGATCTGAAGAATCTAGGCAGGAGTAGGCAGAATAACTAAGTTTACGCCACGATATTGATATCCGCCCGTCGCCAGCAACGTCTCGCGAAGTTGTGACTCGGTCACGTTTATTCTTGAACCACAATCGTTAAATTTAGAATGTGTCAAAGTCGCAAGGGTTAACCGAACAAAGACGCGATATTTACAACGCTTAAAAACTAATAACACAGAACAAAGAGATCGAAGACGTACAATGTCAGCAGGGGCACCGCGAACACGAGAATAGCGCGTGACAATGTTTTTCTCACGTAACGTACAATGCCGGCAAGGGCACCGCAGACACGGAGGAACGTTCGAGAATTAAATACTAGAAACGAGAAAATGCAAAGAATAAAGAAAAGAAAGAACGCACTTAAATTACATATCGCTCGCAAGAAAAAGGCGGAACGCCTGAAACGCACGCTGCGTGTGCACGCAAGCCGCTCGCGAAACGCTCGGAAAAACGCGGACTAGAAAGAGACACGAACGGAAAACGCGACGACACACAGTGCTAGCAAAACGGAACGCGGGCGCGGGTATAACGGAGCGCACGCGGAAATTGATGACGGCACAATTGTAGACGCGAATAAAACGACGGAACTAGGTGATGCGGGAAAAACGCGGGACGCGGATGAGACGCATGCGAAAACACGAGTAAAGACGCGAGCGAGAGAGAAACACTCGGTTGATTGCTCACGAGCGAGAGAGCGACGGAACACAGCGAGTAAAAGAGAGAGACACTTCTCACGCGAGAAAGAGAGCGAGACAAGAGACGATCATGCGCGAGCGAGGGAGAGAGAGAGAGCACGAGTGCATTCGCGTGTCGCGCGCATGCGAGAGAGGTGGAGGCGCACGCAGTATGATAGAGACGGCGAGCACTCCGCACAACAGGTGCGGCGCGGCGCACGTGGTCGCGCAGAACCGGCGAGACAGAACTTTCGACACTCCACCGAATTCGTCGCGTACACGACATTTTACACTACACAGGCGCTGACACGTACCGGTCACGACACCGTGACACGCTGGCGATGATGATACCGGAGTCTCTCTCTTCCTTCTTTCCGCTAGACGTGTGGCTGCTGCGTGTCCGTGGTGACTGACACGTAATGGCCGTTTTACACAATGCGCGTGGTAATGGCCGACGGGGAAGAAGGCGGAAGTCACCACTCTAGTCGTGGCACTAATGTTTGCTTCCTCGGTGGACGGTGGCGCTCGGTGGCGAGCGCGCGAGGCAGCGGAGCAGCGACCGGGGACAAGGGCGCCACACGGTCTACAATGTATGATTTAAGATTTGAGAAACTGATCAATTATAGTCAATTGTTCTTTTCACATTCGATTGTAATTGGTCAATTTCTTATGGCTTAAAATTTAAATCATCTATTGTAGACAGGGATTTATAATTCCTATTATCACCATTTTTTATTGCGTATATAATATAATAAGTATTACGCCACAGGGAGTCGCTGATGCATGCGATCATATCGATTGTAATATCGAATGTATTAAAAAATTCATTGACATAGTTCAATGTCTTTAACGAATAAATATTAATGGGATTTCTTTATCGTAATATTTTAATATTCTTAATAATTAGACAGTGAGACGGAAAGAAAGAGAGGGAAAGAGAGAGAGAGAGAGAGAGAGGAAGAGAAAGAGAGCTGAAGATTGCAAGGTAAAAATTTTTTTATTTAGGAACATATATAATAAATAAATTCAATTAATGTTTACATATTTTCATGAAAATATAATTTTCGTGAAAAAATACTAAAATTAGTTAATTATTGAACAACTACAAAGACAGTTACGAAGAATCTGAAGTTAAATTGAAATGTTCATGTAATAAAATGGTAACATTGTTATATTTTTATACTCATTTAAAGCCATAATTTTAACTTCATCATTAATTGTTTCATGTTTAAAGCCTACAGAGAAAAACATAATTGTCCAGGGTAGATGGTTGACAGACATGCATATGGAACATTTTCAAAATCTTTTACGAAATTGTTCACAATATGCATCTGTTGAAACATGGAAATTACAGTTATTTGATACTATATCATCCATACCGATGGATAAAAAGCATATACAAATATTACACAGTTCATCAAGTTCATCAGATGAATATTGGGTATGTAGCTATTACGATAAGAAAAAAAAAATATATATATATATATATATGTATATATTCATTCATATATATATATATATATATATATATATATATATATATATATATATGAATGAATGAAAAAAAAACATATATATATATATATATATATATATATATATATATATATATATATGATTCCTTAAATAACAAAAGATTGCACGAACATCATAAACAATTTTAGAAAAGATTGTTTCCAACACATGATTTCGTTAAAAATCCTGTCAAATTTCCTACTGTGCAATATCAACCGAATGGTAGTGATTGCAGTGTTTTCACAATAGCTTTTGCGATTTTATTTAATATTTAAACCTGACAAAATGAAGTATGAACATAAGTTAATGCGTTCGCATTTAATTCAAATTCTTGAAACGAATGTAATTGAGCATTTTCTTCAAGACCCGCGATATAGTGTTCAAAAAATACTTCCATTAACAGTAATACAAGCGAGAGAAGCTGAAGCAATTCGTATACGAACAACACGTCAACATGAAACAGAACAACAAAAAGCGACTCGATTAAAAAAATGTCGCGATATTTATACTATTAAATAAGAATTAAATAAAATACAGTTAACGCTTCAAAGTACAACAAACAAAATACAATTATCGCAAAGTGTTTCTAAAGAAATACAATTAACACAAAAAATTAATAATATTCAAACCGAACAAAATAAAAATGAGCATTCTCAAAATAAAGATCAACATTTATATCCAGAAGTTTTACAATTAATGCAAAGTGCTTCAAACAATGTTATGGAAGTATCAGTTAATAATATTCAGACGGAAAGAAATATAATTAAATGTTCTCAAAATAAGAAAAATCAAAATAAAGAAAATTTAAAAAATAATTTTACCAGAAAACGTCATCAATACGAACAGGATCTGGACAATCGTGCTGTAAAACGTCATCGATATCAATAAGATTTAGAAAATAATCGTGCTATAAAATGTCGTCGATACGAGCAGAACTTAGAAAATAATCGTATTAAACAAATGCATCGATACAAAAGAGATTTAAAAAATAATCGTGCTAAACAAGTGCTTCGATACAAAAGAGATTTAAAAAATAATCGTGCTAAACAAGTGCTTCGATACAAAAGAGATTTAAAAAATAATCGTGCTAAACAAGTGCTTCGATACAAAAGAGATTTAGAAAATAATCGCTTAAAAAAGCGAATACGTTATTTAACAAATTTTCAGCATAAACGAAATAGACAAAAAGAAGTAAATTATGATCGGAAATGGTTATATAATAAACGATATTATGAAAAAAAGAAATTGAAATCCACTTTTGTTAAAAATAATAATCGCGATATTGCCAAAAATATTATTAAAAAGTATGAAAAGTTTTGGTCACGAAATAATATTAAGTTTCATAATCCTAAAGCTATTGAGGAGATTTATAATAAACTTGATATTAAAAATCACGTTGAAAAACGGTTAGAAGCCGAAAAAATCGTATGTTGTTGTATGCATATTCGAGACAGTTATGTTCGCAATATTTATAAAATATTAGCTTTACTAAAAAAGAGATCAGAAGTATGCTTGAGTCTTGCTATTAAATGTAAAACAATTAGTGATAAATTAGGTGCATTTTGTGGCAAATCGAGGCATACAACTTCGTCTGAAAATTATTTTATCGATTCTATGTATCGTAATATTACTTTATCACAATCTCTGGAATTAAAAGATCAAAATACAAATGTATTACCTTTAATAAAAGGACAAACAAAAAAGTCATGGTTATGTAATGAATTATGTAAAATTCATGATCCAATTTTAATTGATCGTTATGAAACATTCCTCCGAATGATAAGTACATGTACTTTCAAGAGAATACCGGAATTATTACAGAAAATTCATAAATGTACAATAAAAGAGAATTCAAATACGAAATTGGGTCACACACATATTTATTACATTGATATTGTCACGTCGCAGGCGGTGGCGAGGTTGCTAAACAAATCGCCACGTGGCACTGGACCAAGGCGGGAATACGCTCGCCTCTCGGCGACGCTGCCAGCGATCGAGCGGCAAATCTCCAACAGCGGTTCGGAAGAATTAAGGAAATAAGAAATGACTGTTACGCCAAAACCGCGGCGAATATTCGATATTAAAATAATACTTCAAAACTGGAATATTTTCGTGCAACGATAGAACGGCTCGAAACCCTACATGCCTTAGGGGAAAGTGGCAAGGGGAGCAAAAAAAAAGGGTCGGTCGTAAAACCCTCCCGGTCGGGTGATACAACTAAGCGGCGGTCGCTCGACATGAACAAAGAGAATGACGCAACTCGCGACGAGTATACCTATATTGGCTTACGTCTAATTCCTTTATATTCTTTATTTATTTATCCGTTACGTTCTACATTTCGCGGGTAAACGTATACCCGGCGGGGTGGCGCAAAATCAATCGCGAATGAAACTCAATGTGTGATTTTTTCACTTACCCTTTCGGTGGTTGCTCTGCCCAGATACTCCTCGAGGGAGATGCGCGGTCGGAAGCGGCTTCCCTGGTGAGCTGTCGCGGGCACGGATGGGGCTGGCAAGGCGCTCCAGAGGCGATCGTGCACGAGGAGTTCGTACTCCCCGTCGTAGGTCACTCCTTCGCCGATGATCGCGTTGTGGTCGTAGATCGCGGCCACGTGGAGGTCGTATTCAAGTCGCCGAAGTGTGTTATTACGACCCGCGCGGTTTTTTCGTGCCTTAAGCATTCGGTAGAGGCTCCAGGCGTATGCGTATATTATATTTAATTAAGGGATTAAGGTGAGGATATTGCATTCGGCTGCGAGCCAATTACGCATTATGGTTCGGCGTCGCGTTGGAATGCATGAGTTACCGCGTGCTCGAAGTCCAATGTTTCCTTCGTGGTAAGTGCGGATAACGCACAACACCTTGCCCCCAGAAACGATCGGAATTCTTGCTTTGACTGCTAATTGTTCGGTAAAATAAGGTTTGAGTAATTATAAATGCCCGTTGCCTCTTTAGCCTCGCGAACACTTCCGATTTCTCACGACGATAGGAAGGATGATGCAATGAATGGACACGTGGCGAATACACTGTACTTACTATATTCAAATATTCAGGAATCGAATTACACTCGCATAACATTTGATTAAATTTAGAGCAATACAATACAAGATTTAGAATACAAATGATCACTTAATTTACTTAACTAGAATTGAGACGAAGTAGAATTAACTTAAAATTAGAATTGGAATTGAGATTGGATTGACACTCGCACGATGTGTACTACTCGACGGCGCGTACAAGAGTGTCCGAGCATGGCCGCGCGTTGTAACGCGTGCCTGCGGCGGCGGCGCTGTTGCGCAACATGGCGGATGGCGTGGGCACGCCGAAGCACGTGGCGCAAGATGGCGGGCGGCGTGGGTACGCCGAAGCACGTGGCGCAAGGTGGCGGGCGGCGTGGGTACGCCGAAGCACGTGGCGCAAGATGGCGGGCGGCGTGGGTACGCCAACGCACGTGGCGCTCGCGGCTGTCATAGACTATAGAACTAGACTAGACGCGCATATCTATAATGGTCGTTGGTCGGCCAATCAGCGCGCGGCTGACCGGAGATGATGCGCAACAGCAACGCGAGCCTTATTGTAGTATTAACAATTTTACAACTAATTAGATTCATTGTTAGCATGATTTTATTTATTATTATTATTTAATTTTATTACTTATATTCATTATAGTGTATTTTCACTGGTGGTAAGGCGCAACGCGTGATATGTCAACGGCAGGAGAGCCGGTTGTTGCCAACTTTGGCGGCTTGAATAGTGGCGCTTCTGCGCAGGTGGGATAAAAGGGGAAGGAAAAAGTTTACGTTGGCTCTCCTGACGTTACACCTCCCCCCCTAAGAAGAAATGCAGGGCCAGGTGCCCTGCATTTCCCCCGCTCTACTGGAGGTTGGGTTGCAGAAGGTCTGAGCTACAATTATTTTACTTATGTTTACCCGTCTTATATACTAACGCTTGTAATTAGTTATCGCACTTATTTGTCTCTATACTACGTCTTCGCGTAAGTATTTTTGGAGTTCACTGTATGACCGCACATGCTCACCTAACTTTTCCTTTTCAGCACTAGGGGCAGTTTCGGGCGCCGTCGGTGTGTCTTCTGTCGAGCTCTGAGCTATTGGCATGAGGCGTTCCCTGCTAGGCGAGTCGGTTTTTGTTGTTGGATTACCCATGTGCAGCAAAAGATTAGTGACCGACGACCATACTGCTCCCAATATATGAAGGCTCCATCCGTATATTCTGTGCAGCGCGTATCCGTGGATGATCGTATCGATCACTAACTTGATCAGTCTGGCTATCACGAATAACGCCAAGACTCCTGCGCTGGCCGAGCCAAACGTAATAAATCCTTGCCATAATCGTTTCCCTGTGCTTTCAGCAATCCGATCTAAAGACTTTTCGTCGAGAAGATTCATCAAGGAAATACTCCCGCTCGGGACGTCCTGTCCTAAGGCCCCTCGCGCTATTGTATTCAGCATAGACGGCTTTTCGACTGGGAACATTATGTGGTCTCGCAGTCGGTTCAGATCGTCTGCGGAGTAGATTCCGCTGGTGGCAAGTGCGTCCGGACTGACGTATTTCCACGTGGGGGTGGAAAGCGGTTGGATCGTCGGCGGAGGAAGCGACTCGATCGGCTTCAGGCCTACCCGGTACCAGCTGCCGTGCAGTTTGTACATGCCAGGAAGCAACTCATTGCAGTCTTTGTGTGTTCCTGTCCTGGTCAAAATTCTGGTGCGTGGCAATAAAAAGTGTGACGAATTGCGGTAGGTAACTGGCAACTCGTTGTAACACTCTTCGGTATGTCGCAGCTTGCATTCTACTGGGACGCATTGGACAATATGGATGACTTCTCCGGCTGTGACTGCTGTATATCCAGGGGCTTTCATTATCCGGAAGGCCATTTCGTCTGGGGCTATAGTTGCCAACGAGAGCGCATTCTGGAGGATCTGGTGCTCTAATGCACATTTCTGCTCCATAATGTCGTGGTAAAGCCTGGTAAGTTGCGTCTTCACATGTTTCTCCACGTAAACGAATTTCGAATTCACATAGGAGAATATATCTAAGTTGTTAACTGAAATCTGTGACTTAGATTTGAACGTGCGTCCTCGCTGTGTTTCTAGTATAACAAGCTTTGGGTGCTCGGTCTGGAAAAGTCGGTAGCCACATAGGTTGAATTCCGTCGTTTTTGTCAAGGCGAACGTAGTATCTCCGGTGGTCACTGTATATACCACTGGGGCGATTTGCTTAGGCTTCGGCGACAGTTTTATGGCCATGCCCTCGTAAAGTATATCGTACTGATTGAAGTGGCAGCTGTCGTCGGACGGTGTTTTCCAGAAGGTTTCCGTACCGTCGAAATCGGCGCAGCTCCCCAGTTGCACGGGGCAGCGCGTTCCAGATGGCAGATTTAATGAGTTCGCTGACCGTTTGAATGGTGCTTCGAACGTCCTCAATACCACCTTTAAGGATGCTTGTACTACCACGCTCTCCCATGTTCCGAATCCGTCCGTGTACTGCGTTCCGGAACAGCGGCCGTCAGCGTGCGTTTGTCCGACCATAGTGACGCTCCTATGATTCGTGGCGTTTACGATCAATCTATCCACGAAGGCGGTTCCCAGCGCGAAGGTTCCAGTCTCGTGGATTTTCTGGCAGGTTTGCCAACCGACCTCTTTGATGTACACCTTTCGACCGTCGGATACAATTGATACGTGCGAGTGCATGCCGCAGTAGTATATGGTCCGGTCGATTTCAACTCGGCATTGAATTATGGGCAAGCTCTCGAAATCGGAACTCTGCATGAGTTGTACATACGTCTCCGTGCTCTCCGGCTCCATATCCTCGACATTACAGGCGCCAACGTCCAGCAACGACAAGGTGTGATATTGAGTCCACTGCCTCCGCAGTCGTAGCCCGTCAAGCCAAGGCCGAGCGTCGGGAACAGTAGAAGCGTTAGAATTCGCTGTGGCTCCATGTTTCTTCAAGGGGTAACGTGTGTCGACTGTCGCTTGGTTGCTCGCTCGTCCCCGGCTCTGGTTGTGGTGGGGCACGGCGTGTGGTGGGGCTCCGATTCCCCGCCTTCTTCAGTTTGTCCATATGGATAGTACGTAATTTACCTGGCCTTATCTCTAACTTAACATTATTATTACCTAGCATTTCCGCTATTTTGTAGGGACCGGTGTATTGTGGACTTAGTTTATTTTTCACAGGTTCTTTAAGCATGTACACCCGGTCTCCCACTTCGAAGTTGCATGCCTTAACTCTTTTATCATAGTATCGCTTCGATCTAACCTTCGCGGCATTCAGATTACGACGCGCGGCTCTCTGGGATTCGCTTATTTTCGCATTTAGTTCGAGTAGGTAGCCAGCGTAGCTTTCGTCGCGCTCGTCCTCGGGGAAGGGATCGCTTTCGGGAGTACGCGCGACGCTTCCGTAAACCAATTCGTGAGGGGTGAATTTCGTTCCCTCATGTACGCTCGTGTTATAAGAAAAACTAGCTAATTTTAGATATTCATCCCAATCGTGGTGGTCATTAACAAATTGTTTCAAGTACTCCCAAAGTACATGATGCGAGCGCTCCACGGAGCCATTGGACTGAGGGTGGTACGCAGTGGTCTTACACTGTTTAATTTTGAATTTGCGAGTTATGTTACGCATTAAAGAATTTAGAAAATGAGACCCTTGATCCGTTAGTACCGCTCGCGGGGCACCATGCACGCAGATGAATTCATTTACAAAAGCGTCGGCTACGTCGATAGCCGAGATCCCTTTGAGGGGAATAGCTAGTGAGTACTTCGTCAAGAGATCTTGTATAGTGAGTATGTACGAGTGATCCTTGCGAGTGGTGGGGAGCGGCCCCATGATATCCATAGATATCTTTTCAAACGCTTTGTCGGGTGTATCCGTTAGAATCATGGGCTGTCGGGTCTTTACTCTAACCAATTTTTTTAACTGACAGCCTTCGCAATTATTTATGAACCGTGTTACTTCTTCCTTCAGTCTAGGCCAATTGTACCGCGATTTGAGGCGCGCGCATGTTTTATTTATGCCTTTATGGCCTCCTATTGCGGACGCGTGATATTCTTCAATCAGGCGGATTCTATCCTCGGGGGGTGGAACAGTGATTTTATTACCGCATATCGATATTTCTATATCTTGGTTCCAAAATGCGTCGCGAATAACCCTTTCTATTTTCCTCCACGGTATCCATTCGTATCTCCCTTGCAGATAGATATGGATCGTATGTCGAGTTCGTTTGTGACGTCGAATAGTGACACCACGGCCTCTCTAATACTTTCCAGCGTAGTTATCGCGGAGACGTTTACCTCAATCGGCAATGCAATAATTCGCCGTTTGCCACTTTGCGTGACGTTTGCCCTGCTCAGCATGATGTCCCGCAATTTAGGCAGTAGTCCCTGTTGGCTGAGCATCCGAGCCCCCAAATCGCAAGGTTCGCCTTGGACGCTCACGAATACCACCAGGTTGTCGCTTCTACTAGCAAAGTTATCTCCGATTTCTTTTACTTTCGCGTGATGGAATTGAAACGGAGCGTTGTTCGCGTTAAATAGAGATTCTTCGCTGGTGTCACCGTCGAGGTCCTCATCGGGAGCGACGACGTGGGGGCGGGTTTCGGCATCGTCATCGGTTGACGGGTCTTCCTCGGGCTCGCTATCGTTCCGTCTCGTGACACTCAATGCGCTTTCGAGGGGGAGGACGGGGAGAGCGGGGTTTCGTGACAGCGCGTCTGCGTTTACATTGGTCTTGCCGGCTCGATACACAACTTCGTATTCATATTCGGCTAATTTTAATCGCCATCTGACCAATCGTGACGTGGGGTCCTTAACTGAATGCAACCACGTCAAGGGTTTGTGGTCAGTGACGAGCTGGAATCTTCTTCCGTATAGATACGGTCTAAAGTAATTTACGCAATAAACTATAGCGAGCAGTTCTTTTTCGATCGTGGAGTAGTTCTGTTCCGGCGGATTTAGTAATCGGGATGCGTATGCGATAGGGAGATCCTTGCCAAGCGGTCCCTGGCTGAGGATTCCGCCGATCGCGAATTTGGAGGCATCTGTAGTTACGACGAATTGTTGAGAAAAGTCGGGATATTGGAGAAGGGGTTCCGTGCATAGGGCGTGTTTAAGTTGCGCGAACGCGTTTTCTTGCGGGTCACCCCATCCGAACGATACCTCCTTTTTTAATAAATCCGTCAGAGGTTTAGCTGTCTTCGAGAAGTTCGGTATAAATCTCTGATAGTAACCCGCGAGTCCGAGAAATTGTTTTATGTTTTTCGCGGTATGAGGGCGCGGAAAACGTTCAACGGCGTGAATTTTTTCGGGTCGGGCTTCACCCGTCTTCTCCGATTACGTGGCCCAGATATGTGACCTCTTTCCGCAGAAATTCGCACTTGTCAGGCTGGAGGCGGAGCTTCGCCCCTCTCAACCTTTCAGCCAGCTTGTTAAATTTTATTTCATGCTCCCGCAGTGAGCTAGCATATACCACAATATCGTCGAGGTACACGAATACCTCGGTTCCTTGGAGGCCGCTCAACACCTGATCCATAAGTCGTTGGAAGGTCGCCGGGGCGTTTTTTAACCCGAACGGCATGCGTTTAAATTCATAGTGCCCGAAGGGCGTGGAGAAAGCCGTTTTCGGCGCGTCCGACTTATGCATCGGTATTTGATGGAAGCCCGACGCCAGGTCGAAAACGCTAAAATATTTCGCGCTCCCCAGTTGATCTAGGATTTCGGTTATGTTGGGGAGGGGGTATGCGTCGCCTATTGTTTTCTCATTGAGCGCTCTGTAGTCTATGACCATGCGCCATCGTTTATTACCTTTTGAATCCGGCTTTTTAGGAACAATCCACAGAGGGGAGTTGTATGGGGAACTGGAGGGACAGATTACATCGTTTTTTAGTAGCTCGTTCACTTGCTTAGTAATTTCCTCTTTATGTATAGGCGGAAATCGATATTGCTTTGTGTTAACGGGTTGGTTATCCGTCGTCGTAATCGCGTGAGCGGTAGCGTCTGTGTACCCGAGGTAGTCGGAAGGGAGCTGGAAGAGGTCTGGGTTTTTTTCGATGAGCCTACCGACATGCTCCATCTCCACCTGACTGAGGTGCTCTAAACGAAGGAGCGTTCGAATCGCTGAGATTCTTTCTGAATTCGATTCTACTTTCTGGCCTATAACCCCGCAATTAAAGAAGGACTCTTCCCTAGGGAGGTCCCGTGAGATTGATTCGATCTCCTTGAGTTGAATGGTAGGAATGGCGATTTCTTTATCGGATTCGGTCGAATTGATTATTTGCGAATACGCCTTTCCATTGCGATTAGTCACGACCGCTTCGCCGAGGTATACCCCATCGCAGACTCTAAGTCGCGGGATATAACCGACCGCTATTTCCGGGTTCGCGACGTTCATACAAAATGTGGCGCGGCTGCGACCTGGTATTACGATAGTTTCCCGTTGGGCAAAAGGCAGGCGTATTCCTTGCCACTCTATCTGTTTCCGCCCGAAATCGATTTTGGCATTATCGCGCAGGAATTCTGATCCTAGGATTCCTTCCTGGACGATGGGGAAATGGTCAGGTACCACGTGTAAGGTTATCCTGTGGCCCATAAATTCTATACGAGCCGACCCGAGAGTTTCCAACCTGCCTTCAGTGATCCCAGTCAGGTATATGGTATCGCGTCTGAATACCGGGGTCTCGGGATGTAAGCAACGCTCTTTTATTAGATTCGGTGCCGCCCCTGTGTCGACCATGAAATTAGTTTCCTTGATTAAGCCACGCGCGGACAGTGTTATAGTGGGGGCGTGTGAATACTCTTGCGGATTTAAGACTGCGATCCTGACGCTTCTTCGGCCGTTTCCACGACATTCACCGGACGCGTACTCCTTGGAGGATCCGCGCGCGCTGCGTCCGACCCACGGGGCGGATCCCGACCGTTTCCCGGTTCGTTGAGGCGACTGTTATTATATTGTCGTTTCCGACACTCCTCGATTTCGTGGCCGCGATTTTTGCAATACCTGCACCATTTATCGTTAGGCTGCGATCCGTAGTCGCGCGGCCCTCTGTCGCCTCCCCTCGACGTAGGCGATTCGCGTTTCTCGTAAAGCGACGCGGCTCGTCTCACTTCGCCGCGGCGCTCGGCCCACTCGGAAGGGTAGCGTGGTGAATAATTCCGATCGCGGTCTCTGTATGTATCGAGTCGCGGTGGCGAGTGTCGTCGTTCTGGCGGCGCGGGCTGCCTGTAGCGCAGACTAGGGCCCGCATCTGTTTCGGGGAAACGACGGTTTGCGCTGAGGATTTGTTTGTTTGGGCTCGGCCCTTGACGGGGCGGCATTCCGTAACGCTGCCGTTCTATCTCATCACGCTTGGCTATGGTCTTCGCGGCGGCAAATGCCTCGAACGGCTGGTGATAATGTTCCGGTTTGAGTTGTAAACGAAGTGGGGTGGGTAGACCCTCACAGAAACATGAAGCGGTGAGTTCATCTATCTCCTGGCTCGTCGCGGAATCTATCGTACCGTGGGCCCGGCGTTCTCCGTCCCTTATGGAGGCTCGGAGCTCCTTGACGCGGTCGATATAATCTAGTATATGCTCTCCCGCTTTGAGGTGCACAGCGGTCAATTCCCCGCGGTATTGCGCGACACTTTTTATCGAGCCGAAGGCACTATTTAATAAGTCTGACAGTTGTGTCACTGTGTCGCACGGTTCGTCGGCGACGGCTGAGTGAGCGTGACCGCGCAGTTTCGCTACCAGTAAACGTGTGAGGGGTCTCTCGAAATGAGGCGGCAGGATGTCGCGCGCTTGCCTGCACGCTCCGAGGAATTTCGACAAGGGGATGTTATAACCATCGAAAATTGGAACGAACTCGGTCGCTTCGCGATAAGTTATCTTCGGCGCGGGAGGGAGTTCCGTGCCCGAGTCATTCAGCTCGCCGAAAGGGGCGGGCGTTTCCGTGAACCGTTGCCCAGCGGGAAGGCTAGGGCTTCGCGGTGGTAGGTCGCGCCGTGTCTCGATATCGTGGCGAATGTTATTCAATTCAGCGCGCATTGCAGCAAGCATGTTATTCATTTCACGCACGGCGGTTCGGCTCTGTTCCGCTTCAGCGCGGTCTCTTCGAAGCGCGGCGCTCTCCGCCCGAATTTCTTCTCTTTCCCGTTGTAGCGCGTCGGCGTCGGCTTGTAGTTGTGCGGCGCGCTTGGCCATGTTGGCTTGCATGACATCGAATTCGCTGTCGGTATACTTAATTTTAGGGGCACTCGGCCTGTCTACGGAGGTCATCTCTGCGTCGTCGTTCGCGAGCTTTCCTTTTTGAGCGCGCGTGGTCATGTCCGTTTCTTTCTCGCCCTTTACCGGTGTACGAAGCATAAGAAATAGCTACAGCGCGAATATGACGCGGGTCGGTAGGATGTGTCGAAATTTTCGATTCCTCCGATTAACGTATCCCACCGCTGTCACCAAAATATGTCACGTCGCAGGCTGTGGCGAGGTTGCTAAACAAATCGCCACGTGGCACTGGACCAAGGCGGGAATACGCTCGCCTCTCGGCGACGCTGCCAGCGATCGAGCGGCAAATCTCCAACAGCGATTCGGAAGAATTAAGGAAATAAGAAATGACTGTTACGCCAAAACCGCGGCGAATATTCGATATTAAAATAATACTTCAAAACTGGAATATTTTCGTGCAACGATAGAACGGCTCGAAACCCTACATGCCTTAGGGGAAAGTGGCAAGGGGAGCAAAAAAAAAGGGTCGGTCGTAAAACCCTCCCGGTCGGGTGATACAACTAAGCGGCGGTCGCTCGACATGAACAAAGAGAATGACGCAACTCGCGACGAGTATACCTATATTGGCTTACGTCTAATTCCTTTATATTCTTTATTTATTTATTCGTTACGTTCTACATTTCGCGGGTAAACGTATACCCGGCGGGGTGGCGCAAAATCAATCGCGAATGAAACTCAATGTGTGATTTTTTCACTTACCCTTTCGGTGGTTGCTCTGCCCAGATACTCCTCGAGGGAGATGCGCGGTCGGAAGCGGCTTCCCTGGTGAGCTGTCGCGGGCACGGATGGGGCTGGCAAGGCGCTCCAGAGGCGATCGTGCACGAGGAGTTCGTACTCCCCGTCGTAGGTCACTCCTTCGCCGATGATCGCGTTGTGGTCGTAGATCGCGGCCACGTGGAGGTCGTATTCAAGTCGCCGAAGTGTATTATTACGACCCGCGCGGTTTTTTCGTGCCTTAGGCATTCGGTAGAGGCTCCAGGCGTATGCGTATATTATATTTAATTAAGGGATTAAGGTGAGGATATTGCATTCGGCTGCGAGCCAATTACGCATTATGGTTCGGCGTCGCGTTGGAATGCATGAGTTACCGCGTGCTCGAAGTCCAATGTTTCCTTCGTGGTAAGTGCGGATAACGCACAACACCTTGCCCCCAGAAACGATCGGAATTCTTGCTTTGACTGCTAATTGTTCGGTAAAACAAGGTTTGAGTAATTATAAATGCCCGTTGCCTCTTTAGCCTCGCGAACACTTCCGATTTCTCACGACGATAGGAAGGATGATGCAATGAATGACACGTGGCGAATACACTGTACTTACTATATTCAAATATTCAGGAATCGAATTACACTCGCATAACACTTGATTAAATTTAGAGCAATACAAGATTTAGAATACAAATGATCACTTAATTTACTTAACTAGAATTGAGACGAAGTAGAATTAACTTAAAATTAGAATTGGAATTGAGATTGGATTGACACTCGCACGATGTGTACTACTTGACGGCGCGTACAAGAGTGTCCGAGCATGGCCGCGCGTTGTAACGCGTGCCTGCGGCGGCGCTGTTGCGCAACATGGCGGATGGCGTGGGCACGCCGAAGCACGTGGCGCAAGATGGCGGGCGGCGTGGGTACGCCGAAGCATGTGGCGCAAGGTGGCGGGCGGCGTGGGTACGCCGAAGCACGTGGCGCAAGATGGCGGGCGGCGTGGGTACGCCAACGCACGTGGCGCTCGCGGCGGTCATAGACTATAGAACTAGACTAGACGCGCATATCTATAATGGTCGTTGGTCGGCCAATCAGCGCGCGGCTGACCGGAGATGATGCGCAACAGCAACGCGAGCCTTATTGTAGTATTAACAATTTTACAACTAATTAGATTCATTGTTAGCATGATTTTATTTATTATTATTATTTAATTTTATTACTTATATTCATTATAGTGTATTTTCACTGGTGGTAAGGCGCAACGCGTGATATGTCAACGGCAGGAGAGCCGGTTGTTGCCAACTTTGGCGGCTTGAATAGTGGCGCTTCTGCGCAGGTGGGATAAAAGGGGAAGGAAAAAGTTTACGTTGACTCTCCTGACGTTACAATATAACTCTTTGCAAAGCGATGTTTCTTCCTGTTCAATTGTTATCACCTCATATTTCATTGGTCATATTTCATTGGTCAGATATTTTAAACGGTTAGTTTATCAAATGACAAATTTCTATGAAAAAATGTTAAATTTAGAGAAAGCTTTAATATCTGCTGATTTAGATACATTAAATCAAATTATAACTTTGGCACAAGAAACAGCAAATCGTATGTACAGACATCAGTATGCCGATACTACTTTGAGTGATGAAGATATTATTTATATAAAAACGCGTTTAAAGTTTTAACTAAGCGCTTCATGGACACTCCTCGATATGTTTGTGTATCATGTGAGAGACTTTGTTACAAAAGAAATGTATCCGAAATTAATAAGTTTAAAGCACAAATAAATATTCCAGTTTGGAGAAATTTAATGGCATATATAAAGGAACAAAGTATTATTAATTCACAGTATATATGCGATTATTGTGAACGCAAATTCCGTAACGGATTAATGCCTGCATATTGCGTTTTAAATAATCTCATTGTTCATGATGTACCCGAAGTAATAGCATCTCTTAACACATTCGAAAAAATTCTCATACAAAGAGCTAAGGCATTTCAAACTGTTGTTAAAATGGGAACTGTTATTAACAAAAAAATGCCTCAAAGGCAAATGATACAAAAAAGTAAAAGGTAGAACTTTTCATTTACCACTTCCTTTACAAGAAACGTGGAACAAATTATGTAAGGATACCGATCCAATAAATATAAATCATGAATTATACATTTTAGTTAGAAATATTCCGACAAAATCTAAGATTATTTGGGAAGAAATGGTAAATGTTAAAAAAATATTTGATGCTTTAATATGGTTATAAAGTATAACAATCCTCTTTATCGTCATATTATACTGCCAAAAACTTACGATACATTATGTTTAGAGAAATTGAATAATCCAGATTTTCAAATACAGGAAGCGGAAAACAATGATGAATTTGTTTTGGATGACGATTACAAATTATTGAGTCCAAAAGATACAATGGAAGAAACGAACAATAACGTAGAAACTATTTTAAATAATCAGTACAAAGCAATGTTAACTCAGATTATTGATGACAGTGATGGTCAATATACCATTTATCCTTTATATGAAAAAAAAAAAACACACGAATCTGCTACCAACTTATACCAAATGTTAAAAATTCAAGATTTACCCTTAGATAACCGTGAAAAAGATTTAGATCTGT
The DNA here is from genome assembly GCA_024349325.1 of Pogonomyrmex californicus. NCBI lineage: Eukaryota > Metazoa > Arthropoda > Insecta > Hymenoptera > Formicidae > Pogonomyrmex > Pogonomyrmex californicus. The sequence continues at coordinate 157,937 of JAECZD010000046.1, forward strand.
TGTGTTTCCTAGATTTATATCCCTTTGGTATTAACGGACAATGTCAAACTAGACTAATTAAACTTCATGATCATGAATTTATCAAATGTCGTTTAAAATCAAAACATCCACAATATAGATTAAACATACAATATTTATTTTATTTATTAAATAATGCGAATATACGTCAATTAAATCGTGGTATTTATCATAAATTGAATATAACTAATTTGCGAGACCGTTACACAGCTTTAAAATATTTAGAAACATTGCAAAAAGATTTATTAGAATCTGATTTAAGTACTATTTTTTCTATTTTAAGAAATACGGAACAATATTGGCGTAAACCAAGAAGTGATTTAAATTGTATGACGCAATATTACGGTCCTGCAACGTGGTTTTTAACATTGAGTCCTAACGAATATATGTGGAATGAATTAGGCGAATATATTCGTGAAGTAAATGGATGGTCTAATGAGTCTTCTTTATCTGTCAGTGTTCTTATTGCTAGAGATCCTGTATCAACATCGAGATTTTTCGACAATAAGTTTCGGGCAATGCTTGATTTTATTTGTTCCAAAGATCATCCGATCGGAGAAATAATACATTACTTTTGGCGACGAGAATATCAAGGTAAAGGTATTCAACATTTTCATTTGTTACTTTGGGTTAAAAATACACCAATTATTGGTGAATTTTCTCCAGAAGAAGTGTCTACATTTATTTTACAACATATAACTTGTAAATTGCCGGATAAAAATATTTCACCATTATTATATAGACGAGTTAATACATATCAACAACACAAACATAACGATTATTGTCTTCGTTCTAGAAAGGTAGAACGTAAAATTGTTCGTATATGTCGTTTCGGTTTTCCGCATCCTGTTACGGAAACATTTGTTATGAGAGATGTCATAAGTTCAATAGCAGGTGGGAAACAATTAAAATATAAAAGTAGGCTTTATGATCTTCCTCGAACCGATATCGAAATTGGTATAAATGATTATAATTCCATCCTTCTGTTGTACCCCGGATGGGCTACAACGATAATATTAGGGATAATCGGATTCGTTAAGCCTAAGGAGTTGGGACTCCGAGCAGGATCAAAAGAATGTAAGGATCTTCTTGAATTCACTAACACACTTTCTTTATTTTAATTGATTTATTTAATAGATGCACAAATTCTTGAGATTAGTATTTCTTATTTTATTATTTTACACATGATTAAACGTCGGCGGGCGACTCGGCGCGTATCGCGTTACTCTGGCGGCCGACGACCGAGTATGTCACCTGAGATGCTGATAGTACGGCTCGCGTGAACTTCGCCGCGCTTTCGTAATATCTTGCGCGATGTTTATAATAAAAAAAAGGGTGTCAAGTATAGTGGAATACTTCAAAATGTCTGATATCACTATAAAATTACCTTTTTTTTTAAAAAAGGTAAAAAAAGGGTGTCAAGTATAGTGGATATTGCCAACTCAAATGATTGTGTAAAATTTATATAAAAGATTTGATATCAATAATTGGCGCCAAGTTATAGTCTTACAAACATGAAGCTACAAGTTCATTTTAGTCAAATTATATATTTCAATTGTATAAAAGATTTGATAAACCACTGTTTTAAAAAAATAAAACTCAAGTAATAGTTTCTTTAATTTAAAAATAATAAAAGCCAAATTATATGTATATCTTTCTATCCATTAAAAACTTCTTTTTCTAACCCAAGTGGTAGTAATTATTTAAAATATTATTATATCACAAAATTGCTTTACTCAATTTACGTTTTTATTACAAAGAATTATAAAGTAACAGTATAAAATAAATGATAAAATTTTATTTAAATAAAAAAAATTTTATGTAAAAACACTTGGCGCTGCTCATACCTCTAAAAAGAATATAAATAAAATGTGTGTGTGTGTGTGTGTGTGTGTGTGTGTGTGTGCGCGTGCGCGTGCGCGTGCGCGTGCGCGTGCGTGTGCGTGTGCGTGTGTGTGTGTGTGTGTGTGTATGTGTAATTATAATTTAATCATATTAAATAATAAATTTTGCCTTTATTTGTAACATTTAAATAATCTTATTAGTTTTGCATTTTCGTTTGATCTAAGCAGCGCCAAGTGTTTTTATATAAAATTTTTTTTATTTAAATAAAATTTTATCATTTATTTTATATTGTTACTTTATAATTCTTTGTAATAAAAACGTAAATTGAGTAAAGCAATTTTGTGATATAAAAATATTTTAAAGCTAAATAATTACTACCACTTGGGCTAGAAAAAGAAGTTTTTAATGGATAGAAAGATATACATATAATTTGATTTTTATTATTTTTAAATTAAAGAAATTACTACTTGAGTTTTATTTTTCTAAAACAGTGGTTTATCAAATCTTTTATACGATTGAAATATATAATTTGACTAAAATGGACTTGTAGCTTCATGTTTGTAAGACTATAACTTGGCGCCAATTATTGATATCAAATCTTTTATATAAATTTTACACAATCATTTGAGTTGGCAATATCCACTATACTTGACACCCTTTTTTTACCTTTCTTTAAAAAAAAGATAATTTTATAGTGTATATATATACCTAATAAATAAACATGTAATCTTATTATTTCATATATTCTATATATATATGTGTGTGTATATATATATATATATATATATATATATATTGATTGATCGGATTGCATGGATGATTATTTAAGTTTATTATTTCTTCCAATATATATATATATATATATATATATATATATATATATATTGGAAGAAATAATAAACTTAAATAATCATCCATGCAATCCGATCAAACAATGTGTATATATATACACACATATATATTGTTATTAAATAGTTTAAGATCAATATAAGTTGGAAATTATCAAATATCAATCTTTAAATTCTTTGTAAATTTTGCAATTATATATATATGTGTGTGTGTGTGTGTGTGTGTGTGTGTGTGTGTGTGTGTGTGTGTGTGTGTGTGTGTGTGTGTGTGTGTGTGTGTGTGTGTGTGTGTGTGTGTGTGTGTGTGTGTGTGTGTGTGTGTGTAATTGTCTAATAATAAATAGTTGATTAGAAATATAATTCAAAATTATAATATATGTATAGTTCTCTAGATATGTTATTTTTTTAATTGACAAATTTTCATTTTTATTTGATTTGGAACTGATTTTTCTAGAGTGACATAATAAGAGTATGTAGATAAGATTGAATAAAAGAATAATATCTTTGTTCTCTGATAAAATGAAAAATAGAACTTACCTGCAAAGTATAGATACAAACATGAGTTACACTCCGAAATTATTACAAATTGTCAAACTCGCCGCGAACGTCAACATCGTTGGCCACCACTCGGACATGCAAAAAAAGAATAATAGTAGTATGCAATTTATAAATACTGCTAATGTTTCCTTTTTAATTTTAATATACGCGTATTTATTATTATATTGATACCCGAGAGGTCTAACCAAAAACACTACCGTGTTTACATCAATCAATTTTATCGACCCAGCGGATAAATCAGGCCGATAAATCAGGGTCATTGCAGGACCCAGCGAACATTGATTCGCTAGATTCTACAATAACCCTGACTTATCAGTCTGATAATCCGCTGGGTCGATAAGATTAATAATGACATCTCGTGACAGACGTTGCAGCCGTACAAAGGCGACGATAATGACGTTTCTTAAAGTAAAAATTTCCAAATCGGACTTTGTGTAGCAATATCTCTGCTTGTAGGGCACGTAGCAGAAAAATAAAAATACTTTTATTATGCAAGTCGGACTCAAGCCTACTTAGAACTTGATCAGTATAGCCGTTATTGAGATTCGATAATTTCAGATTCTCGAATCTCGACGACTCGCGTAAAGTCACACGGCAGTGTTCTCGGTTGACTTGACACCCGAGACACTACCGTGTCTCCTGATGACTCCGAACGACACGTTATTCTTGACTCTCTCGACTCCGCCTTGTGTAACCGGTTATATAGGCTCATCGATGCCCGATCAGCATTCCGATCGATTGCGTCGATCGGTTGCGTGATATTAATTGATCAATATTACGCTCGGTTTGATCATCAAATTTAGGAATTTGCTGATAGGTTTTTCGCAATGTTCTCGCGTGATGCATTTCTGCGGTCTTTCGAAAGACTGGTCGCAATTTCGGCGGTCACACATTTGTGTCGTCTTTCGAAAGACTTTTCGAGATTCATGCGGACTATTTTTGTTGCCATGCGGACTACTTTTATTATTAGTTGTAGATCTGGCTACAACATCCCCCCCCGTTAGTAAAAGAAAACGGAGGTACAAAGTTTTCGCCTTTTACATAATTTTTTCTTTCGATACATTTTTTGTTATAATCGTTTGCTTAGAATCGAGTACTTTCGCTTATTCTAACGGCGCGATCTACATTGCGTGAGTCATTATTTTATTTTGTTTTTTCTTTCTTAATACAATTATTATTGTTGCTATTACAATGATTATTATTAATGAGCTGCTAATTGATACAGGATATACAAAGTGTTTTTGTGAAAAAAAAGGTATCTCGTTATTGTTTATTTCGTTCTTCATGTTATTTAATTTCTTTGTTAATTCTGTCAGGTCTGTTGCGTCTTGTGTAACTTTTAATTTAATTTTTTCTGTCTTACTTACCTTGAGAGTTTCGCTTAGTAATGTAATGTTATTCTGGTAAATACGTTTTCATGCTGGAGAACTGGCGCCCTCTCGCTTTGGGAGACACCGTCTCCAAACTCTTCGCCGCGATTCTCGCCGATCGTCTGACCGACTGGGCGGTAGCTAACCGCCGGCTTAGTCCCGCCCAGAAGGGCTTTCTGAGGGACGAGGGATGCTTCGAGCACAATTTCGTCCTTCAGGAGGCCCTGACTGACGCGAGGAGGAGCCGGAGGCAGGCGGTCGTCGCGTGGCGTCGACCTATCCAACGCGTTTGGATCGATCCCGCACGCGACGATCCGCCGTGCTCTGGCTGGAGCGGCGGTGCCTAAGGGCCTCATTAATATATGGGGCTCGATGTACGACGGCTGCACTACGCGGGTGCGCACCGCCGAGGGGTTCACCGCGCCCATCCCCATACGCTCCGGAGTACGCCAGGGTTGTCCGCTAAGCCCGATTATTTTTGACCTCGCGATCGACTCGGTGCTGCGTGCAGCCACCGATGTCGACGCGGGGTACCGTATGTTTAATAACAAATTTAGTGTTCTGGCTTATGCGGACGACATTGCACTCCTGACAGAGACTCCGGAGAGTATGAGGAGACTGCTCAACGCAGTGGAGACTGAAGCGGCGTCGGTGGGTTTGCGGTTCAACCCTGCCAAGTGCGCCACCCTGCACATCGGCACGGGTGGTTGCGGCAGGGTTCTACCGACGTCGTTCAGCATCCAGGGCCAACCAGTGCGTCATCTGGCAGAGAGTGAGCCTTATACCCACCTCGGTGTTCCGACGGGATTCTCGGTCGACCAGACGCCCTACGCCACCATCGGGGACCTCCTCTCGGACGTTCGCGCGGTGGATCGCGCCCTCCTCGCCCCGTGGCAGAAATTTGATATAGTCGGGACCTTCATCCTACCGCGGTTAGACTTTCTGCTGCGGGGAGCCAGTGTGGAGAAACGTCCCCTCACGGCCGCAGATCTCGCGATACGGAGACTCGCGAAATCCTGGCTGAACCTCCCCCAGCGTGCCAGCGCGGAGGGAGTCTACATGCCCCCGCGATGGGGTATGTGGACTCCTTCCGCTAGCTGATTTGGCGGACGTCCTGTCGGTGGCGCATGCCTTCCGTATGCTTACGGCTGGCTGTGCCACCGTCAGGCGTCTCGCCTGGGAATCGCTGACGGGGGTGGTTCAGCGCAGGATCGGCCACGCCCCTAGTTGCGAGAGTATCGCCGCCTTCCTTTCTGGCTCGCAGGAGGGAAGGCTGAGGGACGGAGGGGAAAAATCCCTCTGGTCGAGGGCGCGGAATGCCGCGCGAAGGCTGTCCGAGCGGTTGTCTCTGCGGTGGCGATGGGTGCCGGAGACCGAGGAGATGATCGTCGAGTGCCGAGGGCCCAGAGGCGCCGCGGTTAAGATCCCACCTGGAGCGCGTAACCAGGTGGTGAATCGGTTGCGCTCAGCTGTAGCCGAGCACTACGCGGAGCGATTGCTCAACAAATCCGACCAAGGTAAGGTCTTCGAGGTGTCGTCGCGAGTGCCAGTGAGCAATCACTTCATTCGCGGCGGCAGCTTCACCCGCTTCGCCGACTGGCGCTTTGTACATCGAGCTCGTCTCGATGTCCTTCCCCTCAACGGCGCGCGGCGTTGGGGGGACGGCGATAAGCGCTGTCGGCGATGCGGGGAAGTATCGGAGATCTTACCACATGTGCTCGGTCATTGCGGCGTCCATGCTGCCGCAATACAGCTGAGGCACAATGCTGTCTTGCACCGCCTCTGGAAGGCTTGCCGTCTGCCTGGTGACAAACGGGTCAACTAGCGGATTGAGGGCATCGACGGGGAACTTGGGAAGTTACGACCTGATCTTGTGATCAGACACGAGCTCTCCAAGAGTGTCGTCATATGCGACGTCACGGTGCCCTTCGAAAACCGCTGGATGTCTTTCGAGGAAGCCAGGGAGAGGAAGATCGCCAAGTACTCTCCCCTGGCTGAGGAGCTCCAGCGGCGGGGGTACCGTGTCCTCGTGACGGCCTTCGTCGTCGGTGCTCTCGGGTCGTGGGATCCGAGAAACGAGGCTGTCCTGAGGGTGCTGCGGATTGGCGGTCCGTATGCCTCGATGATGCGGCGGTTGATCGTCTCGGATACCATCCGCTGGTCCAGGGACATCTACGTGGAGCACGTGTCCGGCGTCCGCCAGTACCAAGCTCCCTCTCGCCCCGCTGGTGATGGAATGCTCGCGACGCCGCCTCGGGCCGTCCGCCGGCGCTGGGCCGCCACTGCGGAAGAAGAAGTTGCGACGCGATGCGTTTGTCCGTAAGTGTGAATGTCGCGTAATTTAATTTTGTCTTTGTCTTGGCCCCCCCTTTTTATCCAAGCGGGCAGGAGCGGTCAATGTCCACATCCTCGTTGTATAATTTTTCTTTTAATCTTTAATTTTTATCTATTTTTGCTATGTTAATTATTTGTATAAATTTTTTCTTTTCTTTTTCCTTTATATTTTGTTATTTTATTATTCTATTATCCTATTATTTTACTATTTTCTTTTGAGTTATGTGGATAGGGCTCCTGCCCGCCTCTCATTAGTCTCAGGGCACTCATTTATTTGCGGTACATTTATTTTGCTAATTTTATTGTTGGACCGTTATTTGTATTACTATTTATTTTTACTTATTTATTATATTTTTGTTTATTTCTATTTTTATTTATTTCTATTTATTTTTTATTTTTATCCTATTTATTGATATTTATTTTATTTTATTTTCTGTGGGGCCATGTATGTTCGAGTGTGTGTGCCGCGTGGATCTTATTGTATTTTAAGCGAGTGTGAGTGTGCCGCGTTGACTATTTCTTATTTTAATTTATGTATTATTGCCGCGCGCGCGCCCTCGGGGTCTTTTATCGTTTAACTTATCTATCTGTGATACACCCCGAGGGCCGCCGATCACTACCTGCGTCATCCCCCCAGCACGCGAGCTGGGGGGATCATCTAACTATAATTCGCGCACGCTGGCGGGAAGCGATCCCGCCAGCCACATTAATTTTAAGTGCCCACAAGGCGGGGGGGCTATTGTCCCCCGCCCATCTAGTATTTTAAGTTTGCGCGCGGCCTAGCCGCTTTATCTATGTATCCACCCCGGAGGGTGAGATGCCCTCGGGGGAACATTCTTTAAATAAAAGTATAGTTTGTAGTGTACTTAGTTATTTACTAGTGTAGTTGTTAGTGTAGTGATTTTTTGTAACTTTGGAATATTGGTGCTTGGATTATTTTCCGGACCTGCTGGGATTCTTCTGCGATAAGTCCCAATGTTTTTATTTTTATTTTTCTATTATTCTTATTTTGTATTATGTGCTTTTCTTTTATCTCTTTTTAATTTTCGACGAACGGTTTAATTCGGTTCGCGTGCACATTTATTGTTCGGCGGCCCATTTTTATTTTATAGTTTAAATCGCCTAATTTTTCTAAAATTGTATAGGCTCCGATCCATAACGCGTCTAGTTTTTTCGATCTCCCTCGCCGGACTGTTCCGTCGTGTAATAGGACTTTATCTCCTATTTTGAATGTGCGTATTTTTGTTTTTCTGTCGTAGGTTTTCTTCGCTTTTTGTTTTTCCTCTTTTATATTTTCTTTCGCTATCTGATTTGCGGCTCGTATTTTTTCACGGAGTTCTTGCGCATAATCATCGTATGTGTACGATGATTTCGGTGAGCTAGTTAGGGCCGTAGGTAGTGGTGCCTGGTGCCCGTAGACCAGTTCGAACGGCGTGAATCCCGTAGCGGTGTGCGGTGTATTATATGCGAACATCGCATACGGTATCCATTCGTCCCAATCTGTCTGATCATTATTAATATAATGTCGTAAATATTCGGTTAATGTCCGATGTGATCTTTCGAGTGCTCCGTTTGTTTCTGGATGATAGGCCGTCGTTTGCAATTTTTGTATTTTTAATAATTTGCACGTATTTTTAAATAATTCGCTGGTAAAGTTTGTTTCTTGGTCGGTCAGGATTTTGTCTGGAATTCCATATTCTAGAATGATTTTTGTCACTAGCCCTTTTGCTATTGTTGTTGCTTCTTCATTTTGTACTGGTATTCCTTTGCTAAATTTTGTTAAATTATCTTGAAATGTTAATATATATTTGTTTCCCATCGTCGTTACAGGCAATAGTCCTATGATATCTAACGCGCATTTCTCAAATGGTTTTGTTGGCGTATCTGTTATCATTAACGGTGCTTTAGCGCGTCGATGCAATTTATTTTTCTGACAATGTTCACATTTTGAGATGTATTGCTCAACATCTCGTTTTAATCCTGGCCAGTTGTGGTGTAATCGTATTCTATTTATTGTTCGTTCAACGCCCTGCTGTCCTCCTATAGGTGCGTTGTGGTATTCGTATAATATTTGTTTCTTTTCTTCTTCTTTATATTGCTTTTCTGACGCGACGTCATCAGTTTGTTGCTCTTCTGTTATTGCTGTTACGGCTTAATGCGTCAGCATTAGCGTTTGCTTTCCCAGCTTTATATATTATTTCGTAATTGAATTCTTCCAATTTTAATCTCCATCTGATTAAACGTGATCCGGGATCTGTTACGTTAAATAACCATATTAATGGTTTATGGTCGGTAATTATTTTAAATTTTGTCCCGTATAAATAAGGTCTGAAATGTTTTACTGCCCATACTATTGCTAATTCCTTTTCAGTCGTGTTATAATTCTGTTCTGCTCGTGATAGTACACGGCTGGCATACGCGACGAGTTGGTCTTGACCTACCTCGCCTTGCGATAAGATGGCTCCTATTGCATAGTCCGACGCATCCGTGGTTAGGAAGAATTCTCTCGTGAAGTCGGATATTTTAATATCGGTGCCGTCGTTAATTTATTTTTTAGCATGTCAAATGCATTTTGCTGTGTTTCGGTCCACTCAAATTTCTCTCCTTTTTTTGTGAGTTTTATTAATGGTTTTGCTATTCATGAGAAATCTTCGATAGTATCCGGCTAATCCGATGAATGATTGCACATCTTTTACCTTTTTGGGCATAGGAAAATTTTTTACGGCGTGCAATTTTGATGAATCTAGCGAAATTCCATTTTCCGTAATTATATGTCCTAAATAAACTACTTCTTTTCGTAAAAATTCGCACTTGTTCGGTTGGAGCTTTAAATTATTCTCTCTTAGTCTTTGGAGAACTAATTTTAATCTTTTATTATGTTCTATAAGGCTAGAACCGTATATTACAATGTCGTCAAGATACACTAGACATTTAATTCCTTGCAACCCCGTTAAAATTGAATTCATTAGTCATTGGAAGGTTGCAAGTGCGTTTTTTAAACCAAATGGCATTCTATTAAATTCATAATGACCGTGTGGTGTAGAGAATGCCGTTTTATTTTTATCTCGCTCCGTCATTGATATCTGATGGTAACCTGATGCGAGATCCAGTGTCGTGAAATATTTCGCGTTGCTCAGCTGATCAAGTATATCCGTTATGTTGGGCAACGGGAATGAATCTCCGATTGTGAGATCATTTAATTTTCTGAAATCTATTACAATTCGTAATTTTGTTTTTCCTGACGCGTCTGTCTTTTTGGGCACGACTGATAGTGGTGCGTTCCATTGGCTGACGCTCGGTCTAATAATTTCTTGTTTCAACATTTCTTGAATTTGTTTATTTACCTCGTCTTTATGTTTTTCCGGTAAACGATAAGGTCGTACGTTTGCTGGTGATGAATCTGTTCATACTGATATTTCATGCTTAATCTTTGTTGTGCACGATAATGTGTCTCCTTCTAGGTGGAACACGTCATTATATTCGTGACATAATTTTAATACAGATTTTCGTTCTTTCTCATTTAGATGTTCTGTGCGCAAGGAATTGTTTATTTGCTCTTCTCGAGATATTAATTTTGTCTCTTTATTTTTTGTCTGCATTGCGTTCACAGATTACTGTGTTATTTTTTCTTGTATATTTATTTCTTCTAATATTACTTGCGGTACCTGAACGATTTTTTCTTCTTCCGTAATATTTATTATACTGATTGGACATGTATAATTTCGTGGTTTGACTAGGCAACATCCAATAAAAATTCCAGATATCATTTCTTCTGGTTTCGTCAATCCAATTATGTTTTGGTTAGTCGTGACTTGCACGATTGTTTCGCTGCGCGGCCCTAAAATTACGCGCCTGTATGACTAAAGTCTGAATTTCGTATTTTTAAATTGTACTGAATTTTTTGGATTGAACGCAGTTATGTATTTCCAAATGAAATCTGCTCCTAGGATCGCATCCATTGGCACATTATCTCGCACTATGTATACGGGGTGTCGTATCTTTTTTCGCGACAGTTGAACCGTAACATGTGTTTTGCCCAATGTTATTATTTCATGTCCTGTTATGCCTGTTAGCTTAGTTTTCTCTTCATAGATTAGGATGTGGTCTAGAACATGTTTTAGTTTTATTATTGTTGCTGATGCGCCCGTATCAAACAAGAAATTTATTTTTCTACCTTTGGTTTCTGCAATCGGTAATGTGATCACATTTAATCCAGTGTTGACGAGCGATGTCCCCTTGACGTGTGCCACTCTAACGCGGGGCGTGGTCGGTTTATCTTCGCCGGTTTCGCTCTTTTTATTTTTAAAGTTCTTCGCGAGATTTTCTCTTCGCGAATTCGAAAAAATTTTTCCGGACTTTTTGCTGTTTTCCGATTTTCCGTTCAGTGTCCAACATTTGTGCCGCAAATGTCCTATCTTTTTACAATAGTTACACTGTTTTTCAATTGTATTTATTCGTGGTTGTCCTTCTGGCTTAGGCAGGGTATATCTATTTGAGAAACGGCTAGTCCTACAATCGCGCCCGTAATGACCGATTTTTCCGCATTTTTTGCAACGCGGACTGAGTGGATGCGTTTTAAATACTGGTCGGTTTCGATAAGTTAGCGTTCGCATGCTAGGTCCTCGCGTTTTTTCTTCCGTGGTTGCTCCTGCGATTGCTTCCTGTATTGTTTGATATCACTGCGATCGTACAATCAATTTAATTTCGTCGTGTAAACCGTTCTGGTAATTGTAGAGCGCCTGCTCTTTTATATTTTCTAAAATCGCGCGTTGCTGTTCGACCGTATGATTTTTTCCTTCTTCCATGGATTCGTATAATTCCATGGCTATATTGTCTGTTCGCTTACCGAATTCTTGTGCATTTTCGTTTGGTTTTTGTTTAAGCGAGTTAAATTCGAGTTGTAAATGTGCGGTACTTCGTTTGCTTAAATATTCCTTTTCTAGTTCTCGTTTTAATTGTTCGAAGTTTATTATATCTCGCGTACGGAAATCCATCATGGCCTTGCCTTTGAATTTAGTGCAAAGAATGGCTTCTAATAGAGAATGTTAATCCGCGGGATGTATATTTTTTATCGCGTACGTACTTGCATTTAGAAATTCGTACACGCGTCCTCGTGATGTGCCGTCGATCTCTGGGATCATGTTACGCGCGTCTTTCAGTGTGAGGAATGTCAGTGTATTTCCCGGCTGGTTTCGTATATCTTGATACGAACATCCGTAAGTTAGATCTAGCGGATGCGGCAGAAAATCCTGAGATATTCTCATTCGTTCGCCCATAGGCAATTGTGTTTGCCGGCTTAATCCGTTGACTTGCACACGGAGATCGCGTATTTCATCCATTAATTCTCGAGGGAGAATGTTATCGGGCGGTGCGTCGATTGTGACGCGGCGGTTCGTTCGACTTTTTTGCGGTCCATGTCTCTCGACCGAATGTCGTAGTTGCAAAATTTCGTTGTCGATTTCGTTCTGTTGTTCGACAGGTGAGTGAGCCATTTCGTTTGTTAGCGATTGGTATATGTTGAAAGAATTAAATATGCTTCCGTCTCGTAAGTTCGTATGTATGTGTTTGCGCGCTTGTATGTGTGTGTTAATGTGAGAGTCGGTGTCATTCGGTTCGAGCAAGTTATAATCCTTTTCGTCGTACGGAAATTCGCGTACAGTTATTACGTGGACGTCTTCGTCACTATCGTATCGTAGTACACGGCGCATGTTATCGCGTATTTCTTTTAACGCGTTTCTCGCGGTATTTAACGCGGAGATAGTGTGCGGAAATTTTACGGGGTTATTTATTGGCCGCGATTTTGGCCAAGTCACATTCGCTAAGCTGTCCTTCGCTGTGAACATTCGCCTTTACAAAATATGATTTTTCGGACTTACAATAGAAGACAGATTGTATACGCTCGCATGGTCGCTGCTTGTGCTGATGTGTCAGTTGGCTGCATGCGGTAGTGCGTGTCGGTGAAGCGTCCTTGCTGCCTGGTATCGTTGTACACGGTCAGCGCTGGCTGGCTCTCGGTGCTCGTGGACTCTCTGGTCGTTGCTCCGCTGCCACTGGACACTCGTTGTCGTAGGTCGGCACTCTACTAATGTTGCACTATACACTTGACACAATTTCGTGGGCGGCTTATTTTTTGACGGGGCCTTTTCCGTCCGCCTGTTTTCTACAGGTCTTGTATTTTCGGCTTATCGGGAATTTGATTCTTCTGCCTGCTGGTAATCTATTACTACAGATCTTATCTTGTTTCTTCATGAAAAATTTTTTCCTTCTTCTGCCCGTAATGCAGTGCGTCGGGGCTTACTTGATTGATTCTGCTGGCTTGATCAACGATGGTCCTCTCAAGTTGTTATTCTTAGGGATGGTTTTGACTATCCCACCGCTGCCACCAAAATGTTGTATCCCGGATGGGCTACAACGATAATATTAGGGATAGTCGGGTTCGTTAAGCCTAAGGAGTTGGGACTTCGAGCAGGATCAAAAAAATGTAAGGATCTTCTTGAATTCACTAACACACTTTCTTTATTTTAATTGATTTATTTAATAGGTGCACAAATTCTTGAGATTAGTTGAAATTTCTTATTTTATCATTTTACACACGGTTAAACGTCGGCGGGCGGCTCGGCGCGTATCGCGTTACTCTGGCGGCCGACGACCGAATATGTCACCTGAGATGCTGATAGTACGGCTCATGTGAACTTCGCCGCGCTTTCGTAATATCTTGCGCGATGTTTATAATAATGATTCCGAATGACACGTTATTCTTGACTCTCTCGACTCCGCCTTGTGTAACCGGTTATATAGGCTGATCGATGCCCGATCAGCATTCCGATCGGTTGCGTGGATCGATTGCGTAATATTGATTGATCAATATTACGCTCGGTTTGATCATCAAATTTAGGAATTTGCTGATAGACTTTTCGCAATGTTCTCGCGTGATGCATTTCTGCGGTCTTTCGAAAGACTGATCGCAATTTCGGCGGTCACACATTTGTGTCCTCTTTCGAAAGACTTTTCGAGATTCATGCGAACTATTTTTGTTGCTATGCGGACTACTTTTATTATTAGTTGTAGATCTGGCTACAACACTTCTTACTGCGTGGGAAGGAAACATGGATATACAATTTATAGGTGAAAAATCATCTTTACTTACTTATTATGTTATTAAGTATTTGAATAAGGCAGAAAAATGTGAATTATCTGATTCTGTTCTTGATTGTAAAAATAATAAGAACAAATCGCTGGCGAGCTATCTTTGGAATATTGCTTTGTGCTTTATGAATAATAGGGAATGTGGAGCTCTTGAAGCTACTGATACATTGCTAGGTGTTCCATTATATGGAACTGATCCAAATACGACTGTTAGATGGTTAGATGTTAATCAGATACGATACAGGAAAGTTAAAAGCTATAAGGAAATTAAAATTCTTGATAAAGATTCTACAGACATATTTTATCCATCTTTAATAGATAATCATTATCCAGAGAGACCAGAAGAATTAGAATCGATGTCATTATATGAATTTGTACAGTGGTTTGACATTACGAAAATAAAACCACAAAGTAAAAAAATTGAGTTCTTTAAGATGAGTAATGGTCGTCATCTTAAACGTCGACAGCGTGAATATTTTATCAATCACTATAGATATGATGTTAAAACGCGGCCAGAAAATTATTTCTTCTCATTACTTCTTATGTTTAAACCATGGCGGAAAATAGAAGAACTTAAAAATGGATATTTATGCGGAATCATTTCACAATGTAAAATTATATCTTGTGAATGCATTGCAGTATCACGAAAAGTTAAAGGAATTGCAAGAAGCATTTGAAACTGCAAAACAATTACTTCAAGAACATTTAGATAATTTAGCAAAACAAAATGTGTCTCAAGATGATCCTGATAACCCAATAAGTGTGCAAAATGTTGATGCTGGTGAAGCGATGCAAGATTTTAAAGATCTTGGGAACAAACAGGAAATAGATATATCTGAAATGATTTCTAAAGTGAATGTAGATCAAAGAAGGGTATTTGATAGAATCATTAATACCATTACGTCAGATAAATTACTACGATTATATGTTAGTGGAGAAGGAGGTACTGGTAAGAGTTTCCTGATTAAAACAATTAAGTGCTGGATAAAACAAAATTTTAACAAAGATACTGCCATAACAGCACCCACTGGTATAGCAGCATTTAATAGATGGTTTGACAGTTCACAGATTACTCCAGTTACCTGTTGAACATGGTCATACTCCTAAATATAAACAATTATCTGACCACGTTTTGAAAATTATACGAGCCGATCTCAAAGATGTTATTCTTATAATAATTGATGAAGTATCAATGATATCAAATTTGATTTTAATGTATATACATTTACGACTATCCGAAATATTCGATACTATTGACTGTAATGATGGTTGGTTTGGTCAAAAGCATATTCTTTTATTTGGAGATTTGCTTCAATTATCTCCCGTACATGAAGATCCTGCTTTTATATATTTATCAGGTGAAAAAATTCGTAAATATCTTGGTTCTTTAAGTGCTACTAATCTATGAACAACTTTATTTGACTATGATGAATTGACGATCAATATGCGCCAACAAGGAGACGGATCTTACCGTGAATCACTCTCGAGAATTCGTGTTAGTTTATTAACCAAATATGATTGTGAGATTCTTGAAAAAAGAAAAATATTTTTTAAGAGTGAATCTTTCGAAGAAAGAGTAAATGAATTATGTGATTTTATTAATAATTTGCCATCTGATACCGTTTGTTTATTGCCTACTTGTCATATGTATGACGTTCTTAACACTGCAATGTTAAATCGTATTGCTTCAAAAGAAATATTATTAATAGCTGAAGATACAATTGATTGTATCTCATATGTATTTCATATATGAAAAAAAGGGTAATAAAGATATTGACAGGTAATAATGATGATAATACTAGAACAGCTGGACTTTCAAAACAAATTATAATTAACTAATTATAATAATTTGGAGCGAAAGTTATGATAAGACGCAATATTGATGCTAGTTTGGGTCTTGTAAATGATACAATAGTTACAATAGCTACAGTCATTTCAGTTGTACAGGATACAATTACTGACTATATAGAAAAGATAAAACTTCTTTTACCATCTGATTTGGAGTATTTTGTTAAAAGAGTGAGTGTTAAGTTTCAAGTGATGAGGAGCATATGTTATTAGAAAACAATTTCCATTATCCTTGGTATCACTATTCATAAAAGTCAGGGATTAAGTTTGCAAAACGCTATTATGGATATAGGTAACTCCATATTTAATTGTGGTCAGGTTTATGTTGCTTTATCTCGAGTAACGAGGATGGATTGCATTTAATTAATTTTGACTCTTCATCCATATTTGCTAATGAAGAAGCTATTATAGAATATAATCGGTTAAAACGAATACATAATCTAGAATCAGAAATGATTCCTGTTTCGAAGGAGCGTTATCGTAAAGTTAAAGATGTTCCATGGATATTATTGAAAACAATTACTTCTGTTCAAGAGTCAGAGAAAAGGCTCTCTCAAAAGATACCAAATGGATTATGTATGGTTTTCAAAATATAGACAAGATTTCATGTTATGCAAATACAATATTACAATGTTTATTGCATTTACAAGTTATCAGAAAACAGTTATTAAATTACGATAAACTGGATGTATTAAATTTACTTGCACATCGATATGAACATGGGATGAACAATACCTATGAAATACGGAAATCTTTAGGAGAGAATTTTTCGGTTGCTATAAAACGAGACACACTTGAATTTCTTACAGCTCTCTGTAAAAATATGATTATATACGAAATCTAGTAAATCATCAAGTTATTGCAACTTGTCGATGCAATTCATGTGGTGATACAAAAGTTACTACTAAAAATAACACTCTTTTTTCCATTTCTGTTAGCAATATGAAAAAGAAAAGTTTTGATCTTAATGATCTACTAAAAATTACATTTTCATCACATTGGCGTCAATCATTTGACAAATCATGTGAACGTTGTGAAAGAAATGACACTGTTACTTAAAAATTAATTGGTTTTAATGAAAGACATACTTATTATACACTTAATATTATTTTCTTTACAGGATGATAAATTAGTAAAAATATCACACAAATTTAGCTTGCGTGATATACCGACAACTAAAATACCAATAGCTGGACAAGCATATAAAATAATAAATGCTATTTTTCATCACGGAACTTGTATCGAAAAGGGTCATTATACGAACATGTGTAGAGAAGGAACATCTAGCATTTTGAAATTGATGATGCGCAAGTAATAAAAAAGCAATGGCCTAAAAGTGCTAAAGATATTTATATACTATTTTTACAAAAAATGGTTTCTACTAAACATGTATATAGCAACATGTATTAAGCAAAATATCAGTTATATTTAACAAAAATATTGTTTATATAAAGAAAATGTCAATTATATTTATTATATAAAAAATATCAAGCATAGGCGCACTTCTCAAACACGAAAAGATGCTTAACAAAATGCATGATGTCGTTAAAAAATTACCTTTTTAAAAAAAGGTAAAAAAAAGGTATCAAGTATAGGAACGCGCTTGTAAGAAAAAAGAAACTGTTGTACTAAGTTAAAAAATAGAATCTGACAATATCTTTTATTTTAAAAAAATAGAAGAAAGAATAGAAAGTGATACATATCTCTGTATCTTCATTGAAGACCTGTCTCTTTACTCTAACCCATGTGATAGTAGTTTTAATTCTTTTAAAAAAAGTACAAAATTGCCATATAAAATTGTAACGACACTCGACTCACCCCTCCATTGTTTAAAATAATATTAAGGGTCCCCGACCGATCAACCGTCGGTCAACCGCATCGACACGGCGATCCTTCCGCGATCCCACCGTTGTAAAATTACGTCGAATATCAGACGAAGCAAAACGGAGATCACACGGCTTCACGTGCGCAGAGCGTGAATAAACATGCACCGGTTAGACCACCGCCGCCGGCCCCGCTGCCGACCGCGCCACCGAACGTCTTCGCGGAATAATCGAGCGCGTTCGGCGAATTATCGCGAATATTCCGGCGAGAGCATCCCCCGGAACTACCCCGACCCGAGTTCGGCCGACCAGTACCCGACTACTCCCGACCGACGGCCGACTCGGGTATATTAAGCGATTCCGGTGGATGATCGCCACCTATCACCGGCGAGACAGTAAGACATCCAGTACTATTCTCGACATTTCCAGTCCAACACAAAGCGACCTAGGGTGCTTCCTATCGCGCCAGGAGCTTCTGGCCGATCGCTCCTTTCATCCACAGCGCACAAGTTTTATCTCAGATTGAGGGGCTTCTCAATCTGGGCTCTAAAAGCAAGCTCTTGTGCGCACCTTCCGCCGCTGACGGAAGGACGTCAAGAAGCAGGGAGCTTCCTGCCAAAGATCACAGCACAAAAACCTAAGACTGACAGTACGCACGACGAAACGCACGAACAGCTGATCGGTCATAAACAAGCGCGCCGAAGATCCCTCGCACCGTCGCGCCCGCGCCGTGCCTACCGTGAACGCGCAGAATTCATGGAACCGACCACGAGCCGAATCTATTGTACGATTCCCGGAACTCGCGCCGCTTTTTATGGAACCGAAGGCGAAATTCCGGGACAATACTTGTAAATATTATACATACCAAAACTCAGTCAGTAAAACTGTAAATACATGAAATTAGCGAAATATAGATCTTTGTATATAGAATCAAAAAGGCTCTCGATATTTTATTTCTCTTCAATAATCCTGACCATATCCGACCAACGCTATCCCGCGAAACACATCTTACCCGAGATAGAGATGTTTTAAAATTAAAAAATAAAATCTAAGTACTAGTATCTTTGTACTCTTTGTATTCATTTTGTTGAAGTGTTCCTATTTTAATTCAAGTGCTACTAGCTTTAATTAAAAAACAAAACATTTGTTTCCACATTGCTAACTCAATTCAAATGATATCATTTGTATAAAAGATTTGATATCAACAAGTGGCGTCAAGTTATATAATCCTACTATATCCTACTGTTGTAGCCAGACCTACAACTAATAATAAAAGTAGTCCGCATGGCAACAAAAATAGTCCGCATGAATCTCGAAAAGTCTTTCGAAAGACGACACAAATGTGTGACCGCCGAAATTGCGACCAGTCTTTCGAAAGACCGCAGAAATGCATCACGCGAGAACATTGCGAAAAACCTATCAGCAAATTCCTAAATTTGATGATCAAACTGAGCGTAATATTGATCAATCAATATCACGCAACCGATCGACGCAACCGATCGGAATGCTGATCGGGCATCGATCAGACTATATAACCGGTTACACAAGGCGGAGTCGGGAGAGTCAAGAATAACGTGTCGTTCGGAATCATTATTGTAAACATCGCGCAAGATATTACAAAAGCGCGGCGAAGTTCACGCGAGCTGTACTATCAGTATCTCAGGTGACATACTCGGTCGTCGGCTGTCAGAGTAACGCGATACGCGCCGAGCCGCCCGCCGACGTTTAACCGTGTGTAAAGTAATAAAATAAGAAATTCTAACCTCAAGAATTTGTGCATTTATTAAATAAATCAATTAAAATAAAGAAAGTGTGTTAGTGAATTCAAGAAAGTCCTTACATTCTTTTGATCCTGCTCGGAGTCCCAACTCCTTAGGTTTAACAAACCCGACTATCCCTAATATTATCGTTGTAGCCCATCCGGGGTACAACACTACTATATAAAAATTGCGTTATTCTATTAAACTCAAGTGAATATAACACGACAAAATGCGTGATATTATTTTAAAAATGACCTTTTTAAAAAAAGATAAAAAAAGAGTGTCTAGTATAGAGATGTGCTTGAAAAAAAAGAAGAAACTGTTGTACCAAATTAAAAAATGGAGTTTAACCGACAATATATTATCTTTTACTTTAAGAAAATACAGTCTAAGTGTTACATATCTCTGTATCTTCATTGAAAAATTTCTTTACTCTAACCAATGTGGTAGTAGTTTTAATTCTTTAAAAAAAATTATGTTACGAAATTTTCATACCTAACTCAATTCTAGTTGTGATTAAACTAAAAAATAAAATCTAAGTGCTAATATCTTTGTATTTTCATTGAAGTCTTCCTATTCTAACCCAAGTAGTATTTTAATTAAAAAAAAAATTGTTTTTGCATTGCCAACTCAACTCAAATGATATCATTTGTATAAAAGTTTTGATATCAATAACTGGCGCCAAGTTATAATCTTATTATAAAAATTGCGTTAAAGAAAATCGAATCTAAGTTGTACATATCTTCATTATTAAAGAATTTTTTTACTTTAATTCATGTGGTAGTAGTTTTAATTCTTTATTTGAATTTTCAATGAAGAGTTTTCCTATTATGACCCAAGTGATACTAGCTTTTAATTCTTTAAAAAGAAACCTTTGTTTCCACCTTGCCAATTCAACTCAAATGATTATAATAATATATGAAATTTAAAAGTATAAAAGATTTGATATTAATAATTAGCGCCAAGCTATAATCCTATAAACATTGAGCTAAAAGTCCACCTTATATATTTCAAATTATATATTTCATTTGTATAAAAAATTTAATATACCATTATTTTTTAAAAATAAAATTCAAGTGGTAGTATCATTATTTAAAAATAATAGAAACCAAATATGTATATCTTTCTACCCATTCAAGACTCTTTCTTTTCTAACCCAAGTGGTAGTAATTATTTAGCTTTAAAATATTGTTATATTACAAAATTGTTTTACTCAAACTAAGTTTTTATCACAAAGAATTAAAGTAACGGTACAAAATAAATGATACAATTTTAGTTAAATAAAAAAAATTTTATGTAAAAACACTTGGCGCTGTTCAGACCTCTAAACATATAATTAAAAAGAACACGAATAGATATATATATTGTAACGGTACGTCCCTGCGCGCTCGGTTTATTCTATGGTACGGACGCGGATACGTGCGCTCGGAGTATGCTCGTCGGATACCGAGTTCGGGAGAGGTTTGCAGTCGTCGGATTTTAACAACTTTATAATGATTTATATAAATGACGCCTCTCGCAGCGCGGTCGCTCGTTGTCGTCTTTCGCTGGTCGCTTTGCAATCATTTGCTCGTAATGCGATTGGATTGATGATGTGACGGATGACGGCTGTCTGATCGTGATCGTATCGGTAACGCGTTGCTAGGCAACCGCGCGTGGTTGAGTGTTCGGACGCGTGGGTTGCTACAGGCAACAGTCGACGCTGGCCGTGACACGTGTGGCGGATGTCGTGGGAAAGTCCGAGAACACTCCGACTTTCGGGATGAGATGGAACGAAAATACTGAGAACGCTCGGTATTGTCGTGGGGAGAAAAATCTGAGAACACTCCGATTTTTCGAGAAGGAAAGAACAAGAATACGGAGAACGCTCGGTATTCTTGTGGAGCGAAAAATCCGAGAACACTCCGATTTTTCGAGAAGAAAAGAACAAGAATACAGAGAACGCTCGGTATTCTTTGAGAGAATCTTATCTCGCTGTTCTGGTCGGATCGGTGTTGTTCGGAACGGACAGGTCGGAAGAGGATAGAACTGTCTTTTACGTAAAATTCGTCGGGTATTTATATTCCATTTTCACGCCACGTGTCAACGTTTAGTTTGTTAACCGTTGTTAAGTAAAACAGCTGATCACGTCGTCGACGCGTGGCAGCTCAGAGGCGCGCGTGTGTTGTTCGGTCGCGGTCGGGAGTGTTCGGGTGGCCTCGGATGGTGCGGGCCGCATAGCGCGCGCTAGCAATGGAGCATCTTTCGGATGCTCCGTTATATCTCCCCCTTTGTTAAGCGAAGTGTCCCTATTTCGGGCATCACACCTCTCGCTTATAATGGCACTCACCCTTGTCGTTAAATCGGAGTATAAACTTCCGCGCTCCTACTTGTGCCTTGTATAAGCAGGAGATGTGAGCCGCGAAATAGGACACTTTTATATATATCCCATCGGCTTCACCTCGACCGGCGACGGTCCTGCCGGTCCGAACGTTGGCATCGTCGGTCGGTCAGTGGGCGGTGGTGATGCTTCGGCAGGGACGGATGGAACGCCGTCGTTCTCGGTGGCCGCGGTGATGGATTTCGGCCGGATGTGGACAGAATAACTGGCCGGTATGGTGTGGCGGTTCCGCGTGGCAGCCGTGGCGTGGGATACGGCCGGTGTCGAGCGGGCGGTGGATCGGTAGTCCCGCGTTGCGACCGTGACGATGGCTACGGTCGGTGTTGAGCGGGCGGTGGAGCGGTAGTCCCGCGCTGCGACCATGACGGTGGATACGGTCGGTGTTGAGCGGCTGGTGGAGCGGTAGTCCCGCGTTGCGACCGTGACGGTGGATACGGTCGGCGGTGCTTGGGCAGTGGTTTCGACGGCTGGCCGAGCCGAAGGAAACTCGCTTTCCTCGTCGGACAGGCTGCCGAAGAGTTCGGCTAATCTCGCCGCACACCGGCTGGCCGGAGAGACGGTATATCGCTTACCTCCTCTGGGCGGTTGCAGTGTCTGGAGCAGGCCTTTGAACTTTTTCTCGTTGCTCGCGGTGGATCGCTGCACCCTCGTACCCACGGCCGGAACCACTCGGATCGGGTGGCGGATGGTGGTGATGCTCCGCACGGTTGGTTTGGCGGAAACGGGTGCTATCTTGACCATCGTGGTGGCTAGTCGGTAGCCAGGTCCGGACTTCTCGGCGGTGGTCGCAAGCCGTTCCCATAGGACCTCGAATTCGGGATCGTAGCGTGTTGAGTCGTGCTTCCTCTCTTCCATGGCTGCTGGTCGATACGGACTTTTTTCCCGGATCGGAAATTTCGCGTATTTATACCACACTGAGGGTATAAAAACTCTACCCCGCTCGGAGCCGGAATGATTCGTGGCTTCGCATGATTCGTCATATTTTCAATTTGTCTGGTAAACTTGCTTTGTTTAAAACGGTCTTAGTTGTTGTCGGTTTCGTCGGTTTCGTTGATTTTGTTTATGTCGTTGTCCGGTGCCGGCTTTAAATCGTGTATGTGTATATGCCGATGCCACTTTCCCCGGTCGTCGACCGCGCAAGTCGAAAAAAACTGGAGATATTATTTTTCGTACGGTTAATGGTCCGGTATACGTAGGCGCTAATTTTGCCGCGACGGCTTCGTTTTTATTTGACAGGATGTGTACGCGCCTCCACACCTTGTTTCCGACGACAGATTTCCAAGCGCGGTGTCGCATATTGTAATGTTTCGCTTGCTTTTGGCCTGCGCGAAGTTGGCACGGACGACCTCATATGCTTCCCGGAGGATGCGGCAATTTGTTTCGGGCGGCGGTACAGTGATGTCGCATTGATCCGCGGGGAGGGGGTGTTTAATTTTCGCTCATGATTTAAGAATGCCGGGCTATACTGGTGGCCTCATGCCACGCGATGTTATAGGCGAACGCCTCAATGCTGCGATCCCAGCGGCGATGATCGCGGTTCACATATTAGCGGATCATCGTTTTGATGGTCTTGTTTATCCGTTCCGGGTTGCATTGGGGCGTGTACGCGGGGGAGATGCGGTGCAATATTAAAGGTTTCTAATACTTTTCTAAATTGATCGGAGACGAATTGTCGCCCGTTGTCAGAGACGAGGGTGCGGGGACATCCGTGTCGGTATCTAATGCGACTTTCGACGGCTTGCGGCGGCGATGGCACGGCGGAGTGGTTGTAACTCCACCCACTTTGTAAAACGGTCCTGCATCACTAGCAGCCACGAATGCCCATTTGCCGAGCGGTCCTATTAGGTCGATCGTTCTCGATCCGATTTTCGGGGAAATCGGCAGGCCTTCCCTTCACCCGTTGAAACTGCCGCTTATACCAAGAGCATTGGATTTCCTGGCGAGTGGAATGCACGGGTATTTGTCGGTAAAGCGCGTCGGCCACGCGGTTCAGTTGCCCCCTTCGATATTTGATATCGAACGTGTACTGCTGGAGCTCGAATGCCTAGCGGCCTAATCGTCCCGTCGGGGACTCTAGGCGTTGCAGCTATCGGAAAGCCTGGTGATCGATTATCATTGTAAATTCATAGCCCTCCAAGTAGCCGCGCAGATGCCGGATTCCCCACACGACCGCTAGACATTCGAGCTCGGTCGCGTTGAGTGTTCGACTAGCGTATGCGACTACGCGTTCGCCCTCCTCCAGATGTTGCGTCAAGACCGCCCCGAGTCCGTGAGTGCTTGCATCGGTCTGTAGTATGAACCGACGCGTAAAATCCGGGCAGGCAAGGACCGGGGCGGTAGTGAGTGCCTTTTTCAGTTCGCGGAATGATTTTTCTTCCTCCGATCCCCATTGCCACCTGACGCCCTTTTTAGTTAATTTGATCAGTGGGGCGGCGGTGGTGGAAAAGTTCGGTATGAACCTTCTGTGCCAGGAGGTCACTCCCACGAATTGTCGAATCTGTTTAACACTGATAGGTGCGGGTCATTGGGCGATGGCTTTAACTGTGTCGGGATCGGTCTGGATGCCCCGGTGATTAATTATGTGGCCGAGGTATTTAAGCTCGGTAAGGCAGAAATGGCACTTTTCGGGATTTAGCTGGAGGCGGGCGTCGCGCAGTCGGCGGAAAACTTCCGCGAGATGTGTTAGATGTGATTCGAAAGACGGGCTGGCGACGACGATGTCGTCCAGATATACAAAAACGTGCGGTTCGAGTTCGGGACCGAGTATGCTATCGAGGAGGCGTTGAAACGTGGCCAGTGCAGAATGTAGCCCGAACGGCATGACTCTAAATTGCATCAGCCCTCGTCCGGATACTGTGAACGCGGTTACCGGTCGGCTTTCGGGGGCGATACCGCTGTTTAATTGGTACGGGGGTTTTTACTCGGATGTGTAATGCAGTCGGTGGGCCCTTTCACGCCCTCGAATTTGGCCAGTTCGACATTCAGGAAGGTCGTTAATTCGCGTTCTTCTCGGGGCGTGCGGCACGTTAAGCCGGCGGTGACGGCATAGGAGAGGTGACGTTGTTCGGTGGTTGTTGATGGAGGGAGCAGTGTCAGGCGGAGGCGGGCCCATAAGTCTATGCCGATCAGGATCGTACTGTCTAGGGTCGGTAGGATCTGGAAGGTGTGCTTGACGTCTTTGTGGTGGGTGGTTAAAGGCAGAGTAATCTTCCCGCTAATATTGGCGAGTGCCCCGAATAAGTGGATCTGGCTTTCGGCGGAGGTGACTTCGTAACCGATTTCTTGGGCGTAGCGCGTGGTCTCGGAATTTATCATCGAGATTTCGGATCCCGTATCTAGGAGTGCGGAGAAGTTGCGGGTGCCGATTCGGACGCGGATGTGTGGACGAGGTGTATAGTCTACGGCGGCGAGTTTCCCGTCCGGGGCGCATTGTTGGCAACCCCGGCCGTTGTGGCGTTTCCCGGACGGTGGCATTTTTTTGTAAGCATCCCGTCCTTGCCGCATTGCGAGCAAAATTTCTGGGGAGGTCGTTTGCACGAGAACCGATCGTGACCTCATTGCTTGTACCTCCAGCACGTATTATAGCGATCATATGGGATCGGTTGCGACGGAGCGGCCGTATTCACGCGTCGACATTCCCGTTCTTCTTTATTTTCTATTTCGCGAGCTTTTTATATTTCTTCGTATTCGGCGGCTTGGTCGGTAAGATCGTGCAACGTGGTCCTTTCGTTAATCCGGACGAAAATTTTATACTCAGCCCTCATGTTCTCGTAGAGTCGGTCTATTTTCTCTGGTGTCGAGTGATTTCCCGCGCGGCGCGTTAACATGAGCATGTGTGTGACATACTGCGAGAAGGTTTCGCCGGGGTGTTGCCTCCGATCGCGAATTTCTTGTGCTAGTTTTATCTGGTAACGACGCGGTAGGAAGTAACGGCGGAAATCGGTCAAGAAGTCTTCCCAGCCCCACCATTCGTTCTCGTTGTTGCGATACCATGACAGGGCATTGCCTTTAAGCAATTCGGGCAGCCCTTCCAACATAGTTTCGTTGGAATATCGATATTGTCTCTGCAATTCGGTAAGTCTTTCCAGAAAGGAGAGAGGATCGCGGCCGTCGAAGTGGCACCCTCATTTTCGGATTTGATTCATGGTCTTTGCATGACCCAGTTCAGCCGAGAGTAAGCCGGGAAGCGGTGGGGTGACCGTGGATGGTTCGGTGGATGTTCCGGCTTTTACGGTAGGCATAATGTGCGGATGAGTGCGTATGTTCGTAATCGGCGGCGGAAGTCTTCGAGAGTCGCGGTTGTGTCGAGACCGAATGACTGTACACAAAGGGCGTCTTGTTTTGAAAGAGTTTGTACCCAGGCTGGCATCTGCTATCCCCTTTTAATTTTTTTTCTTAAAACGGTCCCTGTTCGGGCGCTATGTAACGGTACGTCCCTGCGCGCTCGGTTTATTCTACCGTACGGATGTGGGGACGTGCGCTCGGAGTATGCTCATCGGATACCGGGTTCGAGAGAGGCTTGCAGTCACCGGGTTTTAACAACTTTATAATGATTTATATAAATGACGCCTCTCGCAGCGCGGTCGCTCGTTGTCGTCTTTCGCTGGTCGCTTTGCGATACTCGTAACGCGATTGAATTGACGATGTGACGGATGACGGCGGTCTGATCGTGATCGTATCGGTAACGCGTTGCTAGGCAACCGGGCCCGCGCGTGGTTGAGTGTTCGGACGTGTGGGTTGCTAGGCAACAGTCGACGCTGGCCGTGACACGTGTGGCGGATGTCGCGGGAAAGTCCGAGAATACTCCGACTTTCGGGATGAGATGGAACGAAAATACTGAGAACGCTCGGTATTCTCGGGGAGAAAAATCCGAGAACACTCCTGTTGTAGCCAGATCTACAACCAATAATAAAATAATAACCAATAATAAAAGTAGTCCGCATGACAACAAAATTAGGTCGCATGAATCTCGAACAGTCTTTCGAAAGACGACACAAATGTGTGATCACCGAAATTGCGGCCAGTCTTTCGAAAGACCGCAGAAATGCATCACGCGAGAACATTGCGAAAAAGCCTATCAGCAAATTCCTAATTCCTAAATTTGATGATCAAACCGAGCGTGATATTGATTAATCAATATCACGCAACCGATCGACGCAATCGATCAGAATGCTGATCGGGCATCGATCAGACTATATAACCGGTTACACAAGGCGGAGTTGCGGAGAGTCAAGAATAACGTGTCGTTCGGAATCATTATTATAATTATCGCGCAAGATATTACAAAAGCGCGGCGAAGTTCACGCGAGCCGTACTATCAGCGTCTCAGGTGACATACTCGGTCGTCGGCCGCCAGAGTAACGCGATACGCGCCGAGCCGCCCGCCGACGTTTAACCGTGTGTAATGTAATAAAATAAGAAATACTAAACTCAAGAATTTGTGCATTTATTAAATAAACCAATTAAAATAAAGAAAGTGTGTTAGTGAATTCAAGAAGATTTCCTTTCCATACTTGTCCACTTGATCCTGCTCGGAGTCCCAACTCCTTAGGCTTAACGAACCCGACTATCCCTAATATTATCGTTGTAGCCCATCCGGGGTACAACATTTTGGTGGCAGCGGTGGGATTGTCAAAACCATCCCTAAGAACAACAACTTGAGAGGATCATCGTTAATCAAGCCAGCAGAATCAATCAAGTAAGTCCCGACGCATTGCATTACGGGCAGAAGAAGGGAAAAATTTTTCTTGAAGAAACGAGATAAAACCTGTAGTAATAAATTACAAGCAGGCAGAAGAATCAAATTCCCGATAAGCAGAAAAATACAAGATCTGTAGAAAACAGGCGGACGGAAAAGGCCCCGTCAGAAAATAAGCCGCCCACGAAATTGTGTCAAGTGAATAGTGCAACATTAGTAGAGTGCCGACCTACGACAACGAGTGTCCAGTGGCAGCGGAGCAACGACCAGAGAGTCCACGAGCACCGAGAACCAGCCAGCGCTGACCGTGTACAACGATACCAGGCAGCAAGGACGCTTCACCGACATGCACTACTACACGCAGCCGACTGACACGCCAGCACAAGCAGCAACCATGCGAGCGTATACGATCTATCTTCTATTGTAAGTCCGAAAAATTATATTTTGTAAAGACGAATGTCCGCAGCGAAGGACAGCTTAGCGAATGCGACTTGGCCAAAATCGCGGTCAACAAATAACCCTGAAAAATTTCCGCATACTATCTCCGCGTTAAATACCGCGAGAAACGCGTTAAAAGGAATACGCGATAACGTGCGCCGTGTATTACGATACGATAGTGACGAAGACGTCCACGTAATAACCGAACGCGAATTTCCGTACGACGAAAAAGATTACAGCTTGCTCGAACCGAACGACACTGACTCTCACATTAACACACACGTACGAGCGCGCAAACACATACATACAAACTTACGAGACGGAAGCATATTTAATTCTTTCAACATATATCAATCACTAATAAACGAAATGGCTCACTCACCTGTCGAATAACAGAACGAAATCGACAACGAAATTTGGAACTACGACATTCGGTCGAGAGACAAGGACCGCAAGAAAGTCGAACAAACCACAGCGTCACAATCGACGCACCGCCCGATAACACTCTCCTTCGAGAATTAATGGATGAAATACGCGATCTCCGTGTGCAAGTCAACGGATTGAACCGGCAAACACAATTGCCTATGGGCGAACGAACGAGAATATCTCAAGATTTTCTGCCGCACCCGCTAGATCTAACTTACGGACGTTCGTATCAAGATATACGAAACCAGCCGGGAAATGCACTGACATTCCTCACACTGAAAGACGCGTGTAACATGATCCCAGAGATCGACGGCACGTCACGAAGACGCGTGTACGAATTTCTAAATGCAAGTACGTACGCGATAAAAAATATACATCCCGCGGATGAACATTCTCTATTAGAAGCCATTCTTTGCACTAAATTCAAAGGCAAGGCCATGATGGATTTCCGTACACGAGATATAATAAACTTCGAACAATTAAAACGAGAATTAGAAAAAGAATATTAGAGCAAACGAAGCATCGCACATTTGCAACTCGAATTTAATTCGCTCAAACAAAAACCAAACGAGAATGCACAAGAATTCGGCAGACGAACAGACAATATAGCCATGGAATTATACGAATCCATGGAAGAAGGAAAAAATCATACGGTCGAACAGCAACGCGCGATTTTAAAAAATATAAAAGAGCAAGCGCTCTACAATTACCAGAACGGTTTACATGACGAAATTAAATTAATTGTACGATCGCAGCGATATCAAACGATACAGGAAGCAATCGCAGGAGCAATCGCGGAAGAAAAAACGCGAGGACCTAGCACACGAACGCTAACCTATCGAAACCGGCCAGTATTTAAAGCGCATACACCCAGTTCGCGTCGTAAAAAATGCGGAAAAATCGGTCATTACGGGCGCGATTGTAGAACTAGCCGTTTTTCAAATAGATATACTCTGCCTAAGCTAGAAGGACAACCACGAATAAATACAATTGAAAAACAGTGTAGCTATTGCAAAAAGATTGGACATTTACGATACGAATGTTGGACACTGAACGGAAAATCGGAAAACAGCAAAAATTCCGGAAAAATTTTTTCGAATTTGCGAAGAGAAATGAGGAACTTTAAAAATAAAAAGATCGAAACCGGCGAAGATAAACCGACCGTCCCGCGCCCCGCGTCAGAGTATCGCGTGGCACACATCAAGGGGATATCGCTCGTCAACACTGGATTAAATGCGTTCACATTACCGATTGCAGAAGCCAAAGGTAGAAAAATAAATTTCTTGTTTGATACGGGCGCATCAGCAACAATAATAAAACTAAAACATGCTCTAGACCACGTCCTAATCTATGAAGAGAAAACTAAGCTAAGGCATAACAGGACATGAAATAATAACATTGGGCAAAACACAGGTTACGGTGCAACTGTCGCGAAAAAAGATACGACACCCTGTATACATAGTGCGAGATAACGCGCCAATGGAATACGATGCAATCCTAGGAGCAGATTTCATTTGGAAATACATAACCGCGTTCAATCTAAAAACAAATTCAGTACAATTTCAAAATACGAAATTCAGGCTGTACCCATATAGGCGCGTAACTTTAGGGCCGCGCAGCGAAACAATCGTGCAAGTCACGACTAACCCAAACATAATTGGATTGACGAAACCAGAGGAAATGATACCTGGAATTTTTATTGGATGTTGCCTAATCGAACCACGAAATTATACCTGTCCAATCAGTATAATAAATATTACGGAAGAAGAAAAAACTGTCCAGGTACCGCAAGTAATACTAGAAGAAATAAATATACAAGAAAAAATAACACAGGAATCTGTGAACGCAATGCAGACAAAAAATAAAGAGACAAAATTAATATCTCGAGAAGAGCAAATGAACAATTTCTTGCGCACAGAACATTTAAATGAGGAAGAACGAAAATCTATATTAAAATTATGTCACGAATATAATGACATGTTCCACCTAGAAGGGGACACATTATCGTGCACAACAAAGATTAAGCATGAAATATCAGTACGAACAGATTCATCACCAGTAAACGTACGACCTTACCGTTTACCGGAAAAACATAAAGACGAGATAAATAAACAAATTCAAGAAATGTTGAAACAAGAAATTATCAGACCGAGCGTCAGCCAATGGAACGCACCACTATTAGTCGTGCCCAAAAAGACGGATGCGTCAGGAAAAACAAAATTACGAATTGTAATAGATTTCAGAAAATTAAATAATCTCACAATCGGAGATTCATTCCCACTGCCCAACATAACGGATATATACTTGGTCAGCTGGGCAACGCGAAATACTTTACTTCACTGGATCTCGCATCAGGTTACCTCCAGATATCAATGACGGAGCGAGGTAGAAATAAAACAGCATTCTCTACATCACACGGTCATTATGAATTTAATAGAATGCCATTTGGTTTAAAAAATGCACCTGCAACCTTTCAACGACTAATGAATTCAATTTTAACAGGGTTGCAAGGAATTAAATGTCTAGTGTATCTTGACGACATTGTAATATACGGTCCTAGCCTAATAGAACATAATAAAAGATTAAAATTAGTTCTCCAAAGACTAAGAGAGAACAATCTAAAGCTCCAACCGGACAAGTGCGAATTTTTAAGAAAAGAAGTAATTTATTTAGGACACATAATTATGGAAAATGGAATTTCGCCAGATCCATCAATATTGCACGCCGTAAAGAATTTTCCTATGCCCAAAAAGGTAAAAGATGTGCAATCATTCATCGGATTAGCTGGATATTACCGAAAGTTTATCGAAGATTTCTCACGAATAGCAAAACCTTTAACAAAACTCACAAATAAAGAAGAGAAATTTGAGTGGACCGAAACACAGCAAAATGCATTTGACATGCTAAAAAATAAATTAACGACGGCACTGATATTAAAATATCCAGACTTCATGAAAGAATTCCTCCTAACCACGGATGCATCAGACTATGCAATAGGAGCCGTCTTATCGCAAGGCGAGTTAGGTCAAGATCAACCCGTCGCGTACGCCAGCTGTGTACTATCACGAGCAAAACAGAATTATAATACGACTGAGAAGGAATTACTCGCAATAGTATGGGCAGTAAAACATTTCAGACCTTATTTATACGGGACAAAATTTAAAATAATTACCGACCATAAACCGCTAATATGGTTATTTAATGTAACAGATCCCGGATCACGTTTAATCAGATGGAGATTAAAATTGGAAGAATTCGATTACGAAATAATACATAAAGCTGGGAAAGCAAACGCTAATGCTGACGCATTAAGCCGTAACGTAGCAGCAATAAAACAAGAACAACAAACTGACGACGTCGCATCAGAAAAACAATATAAAGAAGAAGAAAAGAAACAAATATTATATAAATACCACAACGCACCTATAGGAGGACACCAGGGCGTTGAACGAACAATAAATAGAATACGATTACACCACAACTGGCCAATTAAAAAGAGATGTTGAGCAATACATCTCAAAATGTGAATATTGCCAGAAAAATAAATTGCAACGACGTGCTAAAGAACCGCTAATGATAACAGATACGCCAAGAAACCATTTGAGAAATGCGCGTTAGATATCGTAGGACCATTGCCTGTAACGACAATGGGAAACAAATATATATTAACATTTCAAGATAATTTAACAAAATTTAGCAAAGGAATACCAGTACAAAATCAAGAAGCAACAACAATAGCAAAAGAGCTAGTGACAAAAATCATTCTAGAATATGGAATTCCAGACAAAATCCTGACCGACCAAGGAACAAACTTTACAAGCGAATTATTTAAAAATACGTGCAATATATTAAAAATACAAAAATTGCAAACAACGGCCTATCACCCAGAAACAAACGGAGCACTCGAAAGATCACATCGGACATTAACCGAATATTTACGACATTATATTAATAATGATCAGACAGACTGGGACGAATGGATACCGTATGCGATGTTCGCATATAATACGACACCGCACACTGCTATGGGATTCACGCCGTTCGAACTGGTATACGGGCACCAGGCACCACTACCTACGGCCCTAACGAGCTCACCAAAATCATCTTACACATACGATGATTATGCGCAAGAATTCCGTGAAAGAATACGAGCCGCGAATCAGATAGCGAAGGAAAACGTAAAAGAAGAAAAACAAAAAGCAAAGGAAACCTACGACAGAAAAACAAAAATACGCACGTTCGAAATAGGAGATAAAGTCCTATTACACGACGAAACAGTTCGGCGAGGGAGATCAAAAAAACTAGACGCGTTATGGATCGGACCCTACACAATTTTAGAAAAATTAAGCGATTTAAATTATAAAATAAAAATGGGCCGCCGAACGATAAATGTGCACGCGAACCGAATCAAACCGTTCATTGAAAATTAAAAGAAGGTAAAAAAAAAAAAAGCACATAATACAAAAGAATAATAGGAAAATAAAAATAAAAACATTGGAACTCACCAGAGAAGAATCTCAGCAGGTCCGGAAAATAATCCCAGCAATAATATCCAGAGACACTAAAAAACTAACAGCTACACTACACTATAAACTACACTACGAAGCACATTAAAAAATTTTTAGGCCCTAGGAGAGCGGTCCCTCGCCTGCGCGAGGTTGGCCGCGGGGTCATCTCCCAAAGGATCATCCTCAGGGCCGTCATCCACCTCAATATCCGCCGAAACAGCCTCGGACATACAAATTAATAATTCATACAGTTCCACCGACCAGAGTAACTCAACTACCCTACCGGCACCGTTGGCGACAAAACGAATAGAATCCTCGCCGACGAGGAACACTCTATCACGATAAAACTGGTTCACAATCCATAACCACTCCCGCACACGACGGAAGTGGTTCCGAGCGGCAGGACTATCCATAAATTCACGAACTTCATCGTCATCAATCTTGACGTCGAAGTCGTCATCAGACGCTTCCGCCGCGGCCCGATCATTAAAGATTGGCGGATCGCGACCATAATTTCCTTGATGACCCATCGTGTTAACACAAGGAAGGCACTTCGACAACTGACGAAATGGAGCCAGAGAGCTCATCGCAAAAGAATGAAATATTAGAAGGGTCACACGGAATATCTAACACTGATATAATAAATAAGACACCAAGAGAAATGATACACGTTATAAAAAGCAAGCTCAACAGATTCACAGGAGAATCTTTTTAACTAAGATAACGAATTCAGAATAAAGTAACATTATACCTGAGAATATGATAAAAAGAAACGCCGAAATCGAGCACCGAAAAACTTTCAGGAGAAATAAGAATTTTTATTTTTTTTAACATTGCAGAATAAAGATATGGATAACCAATGGAGAAGAAGAGGAAAAACTACCATTTGAAGTAGAAAACTTCGAGCATCACCCCGGAATATACTTCGAAGAAATAGGGAAACTGAACATAATCGAATCATTCTGGAAGATAGTTATAAAAATAGATATTTCGCCAATCGAAAAGCGAACAGAGCAAATAGAAGAATACATTCTAAAAACGCAAAATATATACACTATGTTACACCTCACAAACAAGGGGTCATGTCAAAACTATAATATCATAATTGAAAACAATTACCAGCGGTTAAAACATTTAACAAAAAGAATAAACTCTCTGTATAAAGCACAAGATTCAAAAACGAAACGAGGACTGATAGATGAAATAGGAACTATTGCCAAAACATTATTCGACACAATGGACAATGAAAATAGAAAATTAATCAATGAGCAATTAAGTATCCTAGATAATAAACAACAAACAACAGAGCATATAATAAAGAATCAAATTAAAATTATAAACGCGACGATAGCGCACATAAGTAACCACGAAGAAATAATCCAGAATAACGAAAACATTTTAGCTAACGCAATCAAAAAATTAGAAATGACACTAACAACGGAAATAAGTAGCGAAAATATAAAAGAACACTTTACAATCACCAACGCAATACTTGCCGCAGTGACACAAAACGCAGAAGACACACTAGAATACCTAACTGCGATAAAAAATGGAATACTACACCCGCGACTAATACCGTTAGAGGAAATAATGAAAAATCTTAAGGAAGCAATCACCCAAATACCACAAGGATCATATTTTCCATTCAAAATAAGGGAAGAGGATTGGCCTACAATAGAAAAAGTAACGACAATGAGCGCGCACTGCGACAAAATAGACGTCTACACAATCCTACATTTCCCGTTAATTGCACTTCCGTTATACGAAATATTAAATGTAATACCACTACCGGTACCATACAAGCAAAACATATCCGCATTAATTGAAACGAACAATCCATTAATCGCTTTGGATACTAACAGACACACGTACGCAAAACTGACTCACGAAAAGTTAAAACAATGCAAGCAAATAAATACAAATTACTTGTGCGAACAAATCTTTCCAATTAGAAATGTAAAAACCGACCCGCTATGCGAAATAGATATATATATAGAAAATGACAACTGTTGTAACAATTGTAATTTTAAATACATAACAATAAAAAATAGCATATAAATAGCCTTAAGCAATTCATATTCTTGGTTATATTCCACACCGGCGAAACAAACTATTACAATTTCATGTAAGAGTAATAAAGAAACGCGTAGAACTATTACAAATACAGGAAAAATAACGTTATCAGACAATTGCAAAATAGTCACATCAGACGCGACAATAAAATCAACAAGCACCAATAAGGGAAAAGAAATAAAAACGTATTTACCAAAATATAACATTACACTACTAAGCGAAACTTTCAAGATAAATAAGACAGAAAAAATTAAATTAAAAGTTATACAAGACGCAACAGACCTGACAGAATTAACAAAGAAATTAAATGACATGAAAAACAAAATAAACAATAACGAGATACTTTTTTTCCAACAAAAACACTTTATATATCCTATATCAATTAGCAGCTCATTACTAATAATCATTGTTATCGCAACAATAATAATTGTCATAAGAAAGAAAAAACAAAATGAAATAATAACTCACGCAATGTAGATCGCGCCGTTAGAATAAGCGAAAGTATTCGATTCTAAGCAAACGATTATACCAAAAAATGTATCGGAAAAAACGAAAAATTATGTAAAAAGCGAAAACTTCGTACCTCCGTTTTCTTTTACTAACAGGGGGGGGGATGTTGTAGTCAGATCTACAACCAATAATAAAATAATAACCAATAATAAAAGTAGTCCACATGACAACAAAATTAGGTCGCATGAATCTCGAACAGTCTTTCGAAAGACGACACAAATGTGTAACCACCGAAATTGCGGCCAGTCTTTTGAAAGACCGCAGAAATGCATCACGCAAGAACATTGCGAAAAAGCCTATCAGCAAATTCCTAAACTTGATGATCAAACCGAGCGTAATATTGATTAATCAATATCACGCAACCGATCGACGCAATCGATCAGAATGCTGATCGGGCATCGATCAGACTATATAATCGGTTACACAAGGCGGAGTTGCGGAGAGTCAAGAATAACGTGTCGTTCGGAATCATTATTATAATTATCGCGCAAGATATTACCAGAGCGCGGCGAAGTTCACGCGAGCCGTACTATCAGCGTCTCAGGTGACATACTCGGTCGACGGCCGCCAGAGTAACGCGACACGCGTCGAGCCGCCCGCCGACGTTTAACCGTGTGTGAAAGAAATAAAATAAGCAATACTAAATCCACGAAATTGTGCATTGATTAAATAAACCAAAAAAAATAAAGAAAGTGTGTTAGTGAATTCAAGAAGATTTCCTTCCATTCTTTTGATCCTGCTTGGAGTCCCAACTCCTTAGGCTTAACGAACCCGACTATCCCTAATATTATCGTTGTAGCCCATCCGGGATACAACAAGTTCGACGGAGAGTACTCCTAATGCCAGTCAAACTCTGGAGTGGACGACCTGCACCGTCAGCACCTACCGACCCGAGCGAATTCCAATTCCGACCACGAATCTCCTTCGAGGTGTCGCGAGCGCCGAGAACGCAATCACGCTCACCGCTGACAAAGCGGATTGCGGCAAGCGATACGTTACCCGACGAATTATTATTTTATCAAACGATAGCAATTACCAACGCTACCGTGCTAATCGCGCGGATATTGAGTAACCGTTCCACATGAAGCAACTGCTAACCGGGTTGCGCGGCCCTTACGCGGAAAACCGCCGCGCGACCCAGAAATATACCGCGAACGCTGACGAACATGTTGATGACACGGCAAGGACCGGCCGCCTGGAACAGGATAAAAACGGGAGACCGAGACTAGGAGGGGACTCGTCAAAATCCGCCGTGCCGTCACGTCTGTCGCGGTCCGAATTAAACAGGACAATCTGTATTACTTATTAAATAAATTTATTGATTCAAAACAAAAAGTGTGAGTGCATCCTTCTCGCCGACTCCTCGATCGGTCCACCGAAACGACCGGCACAACATATCTGGTGGCAGCGGTGGGATCGTTTCGCAGCTACACCCAGTCATCTGAAAGGAACAAACGATCGGAAGTCAAAGAGAAGGCCGGAAAAGAAGTCGACGTCCCTGCGGCGAGAAAGAGCCGGTAGAGCCACAACGCAGAGCATATCAGTGCCACCGGAGAAGCCACGACCTACCGCAACAGTCGGCGCCACGTCACAAACATGCGAATTGCGAGCGTAATGTAAGTCATAGAAAATTAAGCCCAGCGCAATAGATAGCGAGAGTAGCGTGTAGGTAGATGTCGAACGAGGGAGTTAACCAAACTCCTGCCCAAAGAAACACGTCGTGGCTACATAGTGCGTCAGCCAGCCGAGCGCTCAGCCCGAGCCCTCCGAACCCCGAGCAGACGGAAAATTCACGCGATCCGCGCGATAACGTACGCCGCGATTTAAGTAATTATTATTCCGACGATAGTCTGACGAGCCAATCGGAATTACATCCGAACATTGTAATCGAACGCGTGTTTTCGCTTAGTGACATAGATAATAGCCTACTACCGAGTAGTGAGAGACGCGACGACGCTCTATTACAACCAACAGACGCAAGATCTGACCATAGCGACGGCACGAACGCAAGTAACCCTAGCCGCGGAGAATTCTCATTGACATCTTACGATAGCAGCGTATTCGATCCAACCGAATTTTACACCGCTTCACGAAACATAAATCCAGCGGAAATGGCAAATCAACCCTCGGGTACACCGTTAAAATCGATCGCGGAAGAACAACAAATAGTAAACAAAGAATTGGACGACGAAGTAAAAAGGATGAGAGCCACTCTAAGCCAGGCTCACTGGAAACCTGACCCGGCGGAATCTTCGCACGACGCGCGAGATGCAATGTTGGCCGAATTAATAGAAGGCATGCGAGCACTACAGGGCCGCATAAGCCAACTAGAGGTCGTTAATTACGATCGGAGTGCAGAAAATGACGAACCGATAGAAATGACATACGGACGTACACGGGACGATGTCCGAAATTCGCGAGATTCCGCACATACGTTTATGAAACTGAAAGAAGCCCGCGATATGATCCCGGAAATGGACGGATCATCACGGAACCAAGTTCAAAAATTTTTAAATGCAAGCACGTACGCGATGAGCGAAATAAATCCTGCCGATGAAAAATCATTATTAAAAGCGATCTTGTGCACGAAACTAACAGGGAAAGCCATGCACGATTTCCAAACGAGAGATATACGCACGTTCATGCAACTGAAGCGCGAGATCGAGATGTGCTATTTGGCGAAGCGTAGCACTACGCACATTCAGCGAGAGTTTAATATAACCCGTCAAAAACCCGGGGAAAGCGCGCGAGAATACGGACTCCGCGTTGACAAACTAGCAATGGAACTCTATCAATCTATGGTAGAAGGACGCGAGCACACCGCGGACCAACGAAAGGCAATCCTAGATACAATACAAGAATTAGCCTTAGAAAATTTCCAACTAGGATTACGTGACGAGATACAAACAATAGTACGATCCAGGAACTATACGAATCTAACAGCCGCAATGCTAGGCGCGACAGCCGAAGAAAAATTAAAAGGTAGCCAACCTATAAAAACGTACAATAACGAGAAAGCTAGAAGCAACCAAGAACAGTATAGAAACCGAAATCAAAAACTAGAGTGCCACAAATGCGGTAGGCTAGGACATTTGGCGCGCGACTGTCGTTCAAGCCGATACACAAATAAATATCCGCTACCGCGAGCCGAACGGCCGGCGAACGTAAATAACATCGAGAAATACTGCTCGTACTGCAAAAAGGCAGGTCATAAGCGCGACGAATGCTGGTCACTGAACGGCCGCCCGAGAAGGGGGCAGCCGAGACGCACGAGACAGGATAATGAAAAAGGGCGACAAATAAACACCGCTGTAATAATGAGAAAGAATAAGCAGCAAAGGGGGAGCGATGACCTATCGTTCACAAGCAGTGGCGACGACGAAGAAGAAGAGAAACCGAGAACAAAGATAACGCGAACCGTACGCGAGCATCAAGTGACACAGGTGAATACACCTCACACAAACGCCACGTTAGATTTGATTACCCTGCCAATGCGAGAGACAAAAAAGGGAAAAACAAGTTTTCTCCTCGATACAGGCGCCACTTTGACATTAATAAAAGTAGGAAATCTAAAGGGAAACACACTGATGCGCGAAGAGCGTTTAGCCCTAACCGGAGTTACGGGCCACAAGATACACACACTCGGAAAGATAAGAGCAACGATAACGCTAGGAGACCGAGAGATACGGCACACTATGTATGTGGTGAGAGATGACTTCCCAATAAATTATGAAGGGATACTGGGACTAGACTTTTTGAATAAACAGCAAGCGAAATGCGATCATGGGAAAAAACAAGTCCGTATTGGCAACACAACTTTCAAACTCTACCCGTACAAGAAAACCATGCTAACGCCTCGCAGTGAAACCATAATTCAGGCAGTAACCGATCGGAATAGCATTGGAATAGTAAATGCAGTCGAAACTAAACCCGGAATTTTCATAGGAAATTGTTTGGTCATACCAGAAGAAAACGTATGTCCAATAAGTGTGATAAATACCACGGGAGAATCCGTAGAGATAACAACGCCGCTAGTCACGGTAGACGAGATAAAGACAAAAGACGCCGCACACATGTATACCATGGAGGTGTCAAGTAACGAAGCAAGCGACGAGCCCATTCAAGCTCGTAAAGAAAAATTGCACAGACAAATGCGAACCGAGCATTTAAATAAAGAGGAAAAGAAAACATTGCACCAGATTTGCGAAGATTTCTGCGATATCTTCCACCTAGAAAACGACCGCCTATCGTACACTAATGCAGTAGCACATGAAATAAATACGCGAGTAGATAGCGCGCCGGTGAATGTCCGACCATATAGATTACCAGAGAAGCACAAGGCAGAAGTAAATAAACAGATAGCGAAAATGCTGGACGACGAGATAATCCGTCCCAGCACGAGTCAGTGGAACGCACCCTTACTAGTAGTACCAAAGAAATTAGACGCATCTGGAGAGCGAAAACTACGGATAGTTGTGGATTTTCGGAAATTGAATGACTTAACAATTGGCGATTCTTTCCCGCTCCCGAATATCACTGACATACTAGACCAGCTAGGAAACGCGAAATACTTTACAACATTGGATTTAGCATCGGGATATCATCAAATCCCCATGCATGAGGAACACAAACAAAAAACAGCATTCTCCACACCTTACGGGCACTACGAATTTAATAGAATGCCTTTTGGATTAAAAAATGCGCCTGCAACATTCCAGAGACTTATGAATTCCGTGCTAACCGGACTACAAGGTCTCAAATGCCTAGTCTATCTAGATGACATCGTAATATATGGACCAAATTTGAAGGAGCATAACAAAAGACTAATTGAAGTATTCAAAAAACTAAGAGATTACAATCTGAAACTACAACCGAATAAATGTGAATTCTTAAGAAAGGAAGTGACATACTTAGGACACATTATCTCTGAAAATGGTATAGTACCGGATCCTGCGAAAATAACGGCCGTAGCAAACTTTCCAGTACCAAAACGGGTAAAAGATGTGCAATCCTTCATAGGATTAGCCGGGTATTATAGAAG
Organism: Pogonomyrmex californicus; assembly: GCA_024349325.1. Lineage (NCBI taxonomy): Eukaryota > Metazoa > Arthropoda > Insecta > Hymenoptera > Formicidae > Pogonomyrmex > Pogonomyrmex californicus. The sequence continues at coordinate 198,561 of JAECZD010000046.1, forward strand.
ATTCATCGAGAACTTTTCGAAGATAGCAAAACCACTGACAAAACTAACAAAAAAGGATGAGAAGTTCGTTTGGACAGCAGAACAACAGAACGCATTCGAAACATTAAAAGAAAAGTTAACGACCACACCAGTTCTAGCTTACCCGGACTTCACTAAACAATTTATAGTAACGACAGACGCATCCGGATACGCCATCGGAGCAGTATTGTCGCAAGGGCCAGTAGGCCAAGACCGACCAATTGCATACGCAAGCAGAATTCTGAATAAAGCAGAACAAAACTACAATACAACAGAGAAAGAATTGCTAGCCATAGTATGGGCCGTCAAACATTTTCGACCATACCTCTATGGAACAAAATTTCAAATAATCACAGACCACAAGCCATTGATCTGGCTATTCAGTATAACAGACCCTGGTTCACGATTAATCAGATGGAGGCTCAAATTAGAAGAGTACGACTATGAGGTGATACACAAGGCAGGTAAAGGCAATACAAATGCTGACGCGCTCAGCAGAAACCCGATCGCGCCTGACACACAAATAAACAGCATCGAGCGCGACAAGGAAGAACGCGAATATAGCAAAGAAGACAAGGAGCAAATAATGTACGAATATCATAATGCCCCCCTCGGAGGACACCAAGGCGTAACACGTACCATAAATCGAATACGATTAATGCACAACTGGCATGGACTAATACGAGATGTGGAAGAATACATCGCCAAATGTGAATATTGCCAGAAAAACAAACTAAGCAAGAAAACCAAAATGCCTCTAGTACTGACCGACACGGCAGAAAGACCGTTTCAAAAATGCGCCCTGGACATCGTAGGACCACTTACGGTCACCATGAAAGGAAATAAATACCTACTAACATTCCAAGACAACTTAACAAAATTTAGTAAAGCAATACCGATATCAGACCAGGAAGCAAACACGATTGCCAAAGAGTTCACTATAAAAATAATATGCGAATTCGGAATACCGGAGACAGTACTGACAGACCAAGGAACGAACTTCGTCAGTGAAATGTTCAAGGATGTATGCACCCTCCTAAAAATAGCGAAAATTCAAACAACCGCGTACCATCCTGAAAGCAACGGAGCCCTGGAGAGATCGCACAGGACTCTGATTGAATACTTAAGGCATTATATAAACGAGGATCAAACCAACTGGGATGAATGGATTCCATACGCAATGTTCACGTACAATACGACACCGCATACAGCAACGGACTATACACCGTTTGAATTGATGTACGGGCACCGAGCAACATTACCTACGGCCCTGGCAGCGCCGCCGAAACCATATTATACATACGATAACTACGCGCAAGAATTAAGAGAACGACTCAGAGCCACACAGAAAGTAGCAAAAGAACATATTCGCGAAGCAAAACAAAAGGCAAAAATCTATGCGGATAAAAATACGAATACTAAAACCTTCAAAGTAGGAGATAAGGTCCTCCTGCATGACGAAGCAGTGCGCAGAGGACGATCAAAGAAATTGGAAGCACCATGGATAGGACCATATCAAGTAATCGAGAAAACCTCTGATGTTAATTACAAGATTAAACAGAAACGAAAAATTACGACGGTGCACGCGAACCGACTTAAACTATTCATCGAAGATTAAAGCAAAAAGCAAAAGCAGTAAAATAAGGACATTAACAATAATGACAATATAAAACAAAAAAAAAAAAAAAAGGGGACTCACCAGTCGCGTAAAACAACGACGAACCGTTGCCCGGTGGCAACGCAAACCCGCACCCGCAACGAATCGCGGGGGTAGAGCTCCTCACAGACGGGCGGAGAGGGCTCAGGAGACCTCTCCACGCAGATCGCTGGAACACAAGGACGATACTCCCCCGTCCAGACAACCGTGGACGGCCACCTGGACGACATTCGCAAGGCCACCCGTTGGGCCGCCAGACGGTATGACCGCCGCACACACTCACTGCACATAATGGGAACATGTTCCCTACCACATCTAGTGCACTGCATGAGGATAAACTGACAAACAAACAAACAACAAAAAAAAAATATCGTCCACGACGCGCGAGAGACCACGGTCGACGGCAGACTGAACAAAATAATTTATAATATTAAACGCAGCACATAAAAAATGCACGACGAGGATTCACGGAAAAGTAACCTGAACCCTAAACTTGCAGGATGCTCCTTATGTGGGGAAGAGCAGGACAAGCGACACCTGACTCTCAGCATACTCTTGACTGGGAATTGTTCTCACACCAGCCGGGAATCTACTACGAGGAAATCGGTCAGCTGAGACAGGCTGAATCGGCATGGAGATTAGTGATAAAACTAAGCGCAAAAGAATTAGAGATCAGACACCAGCAATTACAAGACTACATGGAGGAAACCGAAATACAATGCCGAAAAGTAATAGGCAACGCTCAGTTAGGTTGCCGAAACATTATGAGGATAATAGAAAGAAAAAACACCAAACTGATCACGCTGTTGACACAAGTAGAAACACTATACAAAACGACTGACAAACGACGAGGACTGCTAGATGCGGTCGGGTCGGTCAGCAAAATATTATTCGGAACGATGGACGCCGACGATCAGAAGCTAATAGACGAGCAACTGCAAACGTTACGAACAAACGGCAAGGTACTGCAGCACGCAGTAGCAAATCAAATAAAAGTAATCAACGCCACAATAGCGCACTTGGACGAATTAGAAAATACTTTAAATTATAATGAAAATCTGATAATGAGTGCGACAAAACGACTAGAACAGAGATTGACCGAGTCAACACTACAGGCAGACGTAGACGAACACTTACTAATCCTGACAACGATAATGAACGATTTAACGAAGGACACGGAAAATATAATAGACTACCTGACATACGGGAAAAACGGAATGATACCGACACGACTACTACCCATCAAACATATAATAACAGCCCTCAGAGAAGCGGCTACACAATTAACCATGGGATTACACTTTCCCTTTAAAATCCAGACGGAGCACTAGCAGACCATACACACATACATTACTTTTAGCGCGTATTCAGATGGTCCATACATATACACAATCTTGCGATTTCCGGTAGTAGCATACCCCACATTTAAGCTAGTTAAAGCAATACCGTTACCAGTACACGACCATGCGAATGTATTCGCCTACATAAAAATAAACCATCCCTTGATAGCTATAGATAAAGAGAATCACCACTACAAATTACTGGAGGAAGTAGAGTTAGAACGCTGCATACGAGAAACAAACACATACACATGCGAACAGAACTTCGCGACATATTATGCGGAAACAACAGCACCATGCGAGGTGCAAATATATACACATACACCGGGACAGCTCAAGTACTGCGAAAAGAATCATATGATATCTAACACACCGTTGTGGATAGCATTGACGGAGGAGCAAGCGTGGCTCTACTCCACGGCACACAAGCAAGAAATTAGCATTAAGTGCGAAAAGCAAATAGAAGAGAAAATTATATTAGAAGAAACCGGAAAAATAAAACTAAAGGATAATTGCAAACTAATCACACCAAACGTAATATTAAAAGCACGAAAAATTGAGGGAACGAAATATATCCAAAACTACCTCCCCGAATACAATATAACATTAGAAATAAAAAATAAAGACGCCGATAAGAATAAGCTAGCGAAAACCGACACGTTACGACAAATAATTAAGAACCCCGTAGATTTAACCAAGTTAAGTATAAGTCTAGAAGAAATAAGAGAAACACTAGAAGATAACGATTATAACTTACTTAAAAATAAATATACTGTATACTCTATGGGAACAGGCACTTGCGTAGTAATAATAACTATAATAGGATTAATAACATGGCGCACAAACAGAAACAAAAATAAAAAGCAAAAGAAAAGCGAGACCGCACAGAGGCGCCGCGACGATGCTATATTATATTAGTCATAAGCACACGATTATGATACAGTTACGCGACAACATATGTAAACTAACAAGTAAGATCACCTTCCATCGAAGGGGGGGAGGGATGCCGCGAGCGACAAGCAAGGGACACATGGAAACCGAAACCCCATGGTTCCCTTCCATCAAAGGGGAAGGGATGTCGCGAGCGCCGAGAACGCAATCACGCTCACTGCTGACAAAGCGGATTGCGGCAAGCGATACGTTACCCGACGAATTATTATTTTATCAAACGATAGCAATTACCAACGCTACCGTGCTAATCGCGCGGATATTGAGTAACCGTTCCACATGAAGCAACTGCTAACCGGGTTGCGCGGCCCTTACGCGGAAAACCGCCGCGCGACCCAGAAATATACCGCGAACGCTGACGAACATGTTAATGACACGGCAAGGACCGGCCGCCTGGAACAGGATAAAAACGGGAGACCGAGACTAGGAGGGGACTCGTCAAGATCCGCCGTGCCGTCACGTCTGTCGCGGTCCGAATTAAACAGGACAATCTGTATTACTTATTAAATAAATTTATTGATTCAAAACAAAAAGTGTGAGTGCATCCTTCTCGCCGACTCCTCGATCGGTCCACCGAAACGACCCGCACAACAGAGGAATATCTGCGTAGAGTGCCTCTAGAACCGGTGAATTGTTTCATTAATTGGAATATAAACCCATGTGCACGGATATACTCGAATTGTTCCATTGGTTAAAATATAAAAATCTCGCCGCGGATATATCTTGCAATTATTTTATTAAATAACATATAAAATCACGCGCACGTGCATATTTTCGGACGACGCTCGACGCGGTTAAGAATTTCCGATTGCATCAGCCTGAACGTGTTCGTGCATGCTTATCGCACAAAAACTAAAGAAAGCGACTCGGCCAGAAAGGTTTTACGATCGACCTCTTTTTTTTGGGAGTACAATTTTTGCCGCTCTCACTGATTTCGCTCGGGAAGTGCACGCTTTTAAGTTTCGTTTTGAAATCCTCGGTTTGAAAATATTATTGAAATACTATTCTAAAATACGTAGATGTTCTTCGCATATACGACAACCGTTAAACAATTAACGTAATGTGCCCTCCTTACCCCCGCGAGCTACGACTAACGCGCACCCATCCAGTCGCCGTCTTTCTTCACCGCATTAGTTTAGTTAGGTGCGCTACTTCTTTTGGTTACCGCCGCGTAAGTACTTCGACCGACGGTAATTTCCCTAATTGCGCGAATATCCTTTGCTACCGCTGTAAAGAATTAATAACCCGAAGGCCCCCTTACTTATCGTTTAACCTTGATTCATTCACTTCAATTCGGACTCACCGAACCGTTAGATTATTGCGAGTGCTGCCGCACCCCCCTTTCTATAGTCCGCGAGATAGAATATTGCAACGCGTGTTCCGAGGTATTCATTGCCGCTCTACAAGTTCTTGAGGAAGAGGGGGAGACTATCGAAAATTTTAGAGTATGTTATTTCGTCGACGATACCAACGCCGCCGTTGACGTCATCGTCTCACGTCACTTGACGAATTTCTCCCTCTCGTTGCGCAATCGCGAAAAGCAATAGGCGGTCGAAATCGCGTAGTTTTCGGGAACTGTTTTACTTATCGCGTGATTTCGCGCCCTTTCCGGGCCTTCGTAACGCCCGCTTTAATCTCCTTTTAAACTCTCTTGATATGTTGCTTGCGATTTGCCGCTCGATCGTCGGTAGCGTTACCGAATGGTAGACGTAATCCCCCACTTGTTCAGTGCAACGTGACGATTCGTCATCACGAAATCGTCGCCGCCCGGGACGTAACAAAATCAAAATTTGAAATAATTTAATAGCTATTGAAATTTTGCATACTCGTGTACGCATTGAAGTGCGTTCATCAAGACGCCCGCGAGGTGTAACACTTCAACGGGCGCGAGATAGTAGCGTAATTAAACGCAAATTTAATTAAGGATTTTGTGGCTTCGTGTACGCACCAGAAGTGCGGCGCCCACCAAAGCGCCCGCGAGCCATAACATCCGATAGATACATTATCGCATAGCGTCACCCGACGCATTCCACAGCGCAGCATCATACTGTTAGCGCTGAATAAAAGCACGCAAATAAAATATTCACCATGAATAATTCCAGAGAGATTTCTTTGCGATGCCTTCAAAACGCCGCCATCGTTCAGGCCGCAAAGAAACTTTGAAAAGACTTTTCGACAAACTAAACGAACATTTGCCTCAACATTTGAAAAATCTAATTGGTGTAGAATCAGTTTACGACAAACAGTATGAGCAGTATTTTGCTGGCAGTTTCTGGTCGCCTAAGCCACCTCCAAAGTGGAAGTTGATTCCCATCATCTTTAGAACACCGAACTTGCCACCTCTACGGATGCTGGACAACGATCCCAGGAGGGACCGATATATGGCAATTAGAGGCGAGATTCTCTCCAACTACTATTAAAAAGGTAGAAAAGCTATCATTATTGCACGCTTGAATTTAGAAGACTACTCATGTGTAAAGAACAAGCAGAGCAGTCGCGAAAATCAAAGACATCACCCACAGCGATCTATACACATCGCGTAAGTCTCTGTCACCGAATTCAGGTATGGAATATTTAGAATTGCTACTGACAATAATGATGCGGGCCTCCTGTGCCATCAATGCAAAGTAAATTACGAACAAGCTCAACCCGAACAACAATTCCAATCAATACTACGGCATTTCATTCACGTCGGTAACAATCCGGGTTTGCGAAAGTGCGAGCATTGCCCGACCGAGCTAGCAATTTGTCGAGAACTAAATACTTGTGACGCATGTGCCAATGCCTTCACAGCTTTTACGAATCATTTACATGAAGAAGGTCAATCTTTTGAAGCCTTACCTGATCTTGCTATAATAGATATAGACAACAGCATAGGAACACATGAAATAATTTTTTCTAGAAGGCTTAGTTTCTTTCTAAATAACTTGCATAGACAAAATACGTGACAGGATAACTAGAACTTTCTTATTAAACCGACGGGATCTTTGCCGCTCGAGGTCTCTGTCGTTTGCTCTTTAACTAAAATTGCTGCAAAATCTTAATCAAAAACCTTTGCCGCTCAAGGTTTTTACAATTTCCCAATTAAAAATTTTTGCACGAAATTTCCCCCATACAGCCCGGTGTGAATATTATTCGATAGAATCGAATCAATTTCGCCCGGACATAAATACGTTGCTTTATTCCGAACGTAACAGGGACGAAAATGTTTTACTGCATAAATCAGTGCTAATAATTCTTTTTCTGTTGCTGAGTATCTTGTTTCTGCGTCGCTTAAAACTCGAGAAATCTATGCTATTGAAAGATCATTTCCTATTTTTCCTTGACTTAATATAGCTCCAATTGCATATCCAGATGCATCATTGTTATAATAAATGGTTCATTAAAATTTGGATATTGTAATATCGGTTCTGAACATAAAGCCGCAATTCATCAAATGCTTCCTGTTGTTTCCGTTGCCAATCAAAAGCAACTGATTGTTTTGTTAAATCAGATAAAGGCTTAGCAATCTTGGAAAAGTTTTCAATAAATCTTTTATCCTGCAAGTCCGAGGAACTGTTTAATATTTTTTCGTGTTTTGAGCTTAGGGAAATTTTTCACAGCGCTTATCTTTTTTGGATCTGGCCGTACGCCATCTTTAGATATTATGTGTCCCAGATATGCTACTTCTTTCTTCAAAAATTCGCATTTATCAGGTTGCAAGTATAAATTAGCTTTAGTAAGTCGTTTCATAAGTCTATGAAATTTTGTTTCATGTTCTTGGAGTGAGCGGGCGTAAATTACTATATCATCAAGATATACGAACAACTCTATTCCTTGTAATCCTGTCAAAACTTGATCCATTAGTCTCTGAAATGTAGCAGGAGCATTCTTTAGTCCGAATGGCATACGATTATATTCAAAATATCTATATGGCGTTGAAAATGTGGTTTTATGTTTATCTGTTTCATTCATAGGAATTTGATTAAAACCAGATGCTAGATCAAATACAGAGAAATATTTTACACTTCCGAGTTCCGATCTAATATGTCAACGATTTGGAAGAGGATAAGCGTCTCCGATAGTCTTTTCATTTAAAGCACGGAAATCTATTACTAGACGCCATTTTTTATTTCCTAGGGAATCATCCTTTCTGGGAACAATCCATAATGGAGCATTGTAAGGCGAACTTGATGGTTCTACAACATCTTTATCCAGCATCTTGTCGACCTGTCTTCGAATTTCCTCCTTGTGTATTTGAGGATAACGATATTGCTTGACATTAATCGGACGATCATCAGTGGTAAATATTGGTGTTTAAAAACATTTGTCGCGCCTAAAGGCTCTCCTGGCAAATGAAATCTTTCTGCATGGGATGTTACTAGGCTAGTGGCACTAGTGACTTCCTCTTCGTTCAAATGATCGAGACGTAGTAATTGCAATATTTTATTAACACGTTCATCATCGTTATCTCGTTTATTATTAAAATTTTCCTTAATCTCTTCTCTTATCTCTTCGAATGGATATATCTTTACAGTAGGGATCGCTAATTCTATATCCTCATCCGATGAATTAACAGCATATAAATGCGCTACTCCGTGATGATTTGATACGACGGCGTTACCTAAGTACACCTGCGGTCCTGCGTTTAACTTTGGAATATATCCATTTTTTATTTCTGGATTGGCGATTCGTATAAATATTTGTTTACGCATCCTAGCGGGAAGAATAACGGTCTCATCATTATGAAAATAATATTGTAGGAAATGTTGTATGAAAATTATTGAGGATGGCTATCGAATAAACAGGTTTACTAGCACAATTATCACTTTATTTATTGCCGAACCCGCACTAGCGAATTTGTACAGAATTGCCGACGGCACGTGGCACTGTGCTTCGCGGCGAAATTAACAAGTCTTATAAACCGCGCAACGGCAACGATCCGTCTCGAGTCGACTGCGCTGAGAGTCCGTTCGCGTCTAAGTCCCACTACCGATTTAAGAAGAGTACTATACGTCTATCTAAGCTCGTCGTCGTCACGCAAAAGCACGTCTCGTTGCTCCGGTCTCGCTGGTTGTTCCGATTTCGCCGGTCTCAGTCGCGTCATGTCATGCGCAGTAGGTTGCACGTGATCTAATGCTGATCGGACTATCTCGATCGGTTACCCATAGATGTCGCTACTGTGTCAATTCGCCGTTTCTTACAGCTCGGCCAGCCTGACGTTGCTGTTCGTCCCGAACTGCCGCTGCAATTAAATAACTTTTCTTTTCGTATTATTAATCAGTCACATTGGCTAGAACATATTCAACAATACATGCTTTATTCAACATCTAATGATTCTCGCACTTTCTTATATCTAGTGGTAATTCGCTTTTTATTCTTTATCTTTTTTTTCCCCTTTGCTATTTAATTTCTAGACCTATTTTAAATTTTAGTTTACGGCCTATTTTTCGAATCGGTCACTGGACAGGTTTGATCCATTTTTTGAGTCTGTCGGGTGACAAAATCGTATTTAATGAGCTGGACGTGTGATTGAAACCTGGTATGTCTTCCACTACGTAACGATTTTTATTTAAACACTTAGTTATTTTATATGGCCCTTTGTAACAAGCTGCTAATTTTTTACTTTGTGCTGGTTTCAACTGTGTCCCGTACCATTACGAAGTCGCCTATACTATAAGCTGATGGCTTTTTATGAGACTTATCATATTTAAACTTATTATAAGCGTGCAGCTCTTTCGTAGCGTTAGGAGCAACTTGTTTTAATTCGTCGCGTATCGCCGGAATGTCGCGATCTATTTGCGCTAAATCGTTCACCAGCTCGGCAAGCTTCTTGTCGAGGTGACATTGCTTGTCGTACCCTAGCAATAACTTGGCCGGTGACGTTTTTATACCACTGTGGAATGTGTTGTTTATTACATACTGTATTTCAAAGAGATGCGAATCCCAAGTTCGCATGTCCTTGACGGTCTTCCTCAACGATGTTGTCAGGAATCTGTTTACTCTTCCTACCAATCCGTTAGACCACGGGGCGGCCACGGCAACTTTCCGATGTTTGAAATCGTGACTTTGAGAGAATGTTTCAAACTCGACAGAGGTGAATGCCGTGCCTCTATCCGTGACAACCTCGTTCGGAATTCCAAAAGTCGAAAACATGTTTGTCAAATTCCGGAGTACTTCTTTTGTACTTGTTTGCGTCGGAAACATCCATACAAATTGCGTAAATGCGTCAATGACAACTAGGATATACTTATTATTTTCGTCCGACTCTGGTAACGGCCCATAATGATCAACGTGTATTACTTTGCACGGTTCGGAAGGCAATTCTCCGCTTTGGATTTCTCCTTCGCGTTGATTCGTAGAAATATTTCCGGTTAGGCATACTATACAATTATCTATATATTCCCGGATTCGTTTTCGCATTGAAGGAAACCAGTAAGCTTTATCTATTCCTTGACATGTTTTTTCTAGACCGCAATGCGCCATTTCGTCGTGGTGTATTCGAATGATATTGTTAATCATGCTATCAGGGATTACGAATCTTGGCCTGTCGTGCCCTTTACGATATACGAGGCCATTTATCAATTGAAATTTGTCGTGATCCTGATATTCTAATTCTAATTCCGCAATTTCCTTTAACTTAACGTCCTGCAACTGCCTAAATTCCAGTTCGCGTTCCAGCGGTAGTGTACCGATGTACGTTACTTGCCTGCTTAAGGCGTCTACGTGCGACATTTTTTTACCTTGTCGGTGAATTAATTTAAATTTATAAATTTGTAATTTAAGCGTCCACCGCGCTATTCGTGGATTAAGATTGGCTCGGTTCACCACGTACATACTAACACGTTACAATCTGTTACGATAGTAAAGTCTAGCCCGTATAAATATATGTGGAAGCGCTCCACCGCCTTAACTATCGCCAACATTTCTAATTCGTAACTATGATAGTTGGATTCCGCTTGATTTGTCGCGCGACTATAATATGCAATCGGGGCCCAGCTTCCATCGCGTTGCTTTTGCATCAATATTGCTTCGATTCCGTTCGCGCTCGCGTCGGAAGTTGCGTTTCCGCTGACGGATTATATGTACGCAAAACCGGAAAAGCTATTAATTGCTCCTTGAGCTCGATGAATGCCTGTTCGCATTCTTGTGTAAATTCAAATTTTACATTCTTTTTTAACAGGTTGCACAGCGGTTTGGCAATGCGTGCGTAATTCGCGATGAATTTCCGGAAGTAACCGGTTAGGCCCAAAAATCTTTGTACTTCGTGCACGTTTCTCGGTCGCGGAAAATCGCTGATTGCTTTGGTGTGCCTCGCACTAAGAGTGATACCGTTCTCTGAGACAACGTATCCGAGATACTCTATTCGTTTCCGTAAGAATTGACATTTTTCCACATTTAAAGTTATACTGTTTCAGCTTGAGTAACACTTCTCGTAAGACTTCGAGATTTGATTCCACTGAATCGGAAGCGATTAAAATATCGTCAATATAAACTGTTATTTTGTCCTCGCGTATGAGGGGTTGCAAGATTTGCACGATCCTTTTTTGAAATTCCGCCGGAGACTCACTGTATCCGAACGGCAATCGCGTATATTCGTATTGCCCGTCGGGCGTCGCGAATGCGAAATAATGTGTGTGCTCCGGATGCACTTTGATTTGATGAAATCCGTCTTTTAAGTCGAGGAGGGTGAATACCGTTTTATTACGCAACCGCATTAAACAATCCTTGATTAGCGGGAATGGAAACTTTTGTTTTACTACGCGTTCGTTTAATGGACGCAAGTCCACGCAAAGTCGAGTTTTCCCGTTCTTTTTTTGTACTGGCACTACTCGCGCACAATAGGGCGATCTACTTTCTTTAATAATCTTTCGTTCCATTATTCCTCAATTATTTCACGCAACTGCAGTCGTTCGTGATGTGCGAATTTACGTGGTGCGTATGCGAATGTCGAGGTATCTTTCAATTGTACCGTCGCTAAATATTCCGTATCCTGAGGGGGTACGAGTGTCTGTTTTATTTCCGTGAAAAGTTTTTTCAACTTGAGTCCCCCTTCGCTCTCAAAGTCTGTCACGATCTCTTCGTACCGATCGTTCTCCGTATTTCGCGCCTCCGCAATCAAGCCTTGACAGAAACTATAACCAAACGGAAATTCTTCCTCGCGCTCGATTTCCGCCGTCGGCACATAGAGCGCCGTAATATCATGCCGATTGAGAAAGTCCCGGCCTATTATCAAATCTACCGCCAACCGTTTATCGGATAGCACGCATAGGTCGATATCGTACGTTTCGCCCGACAATTGTTTTAAGTGTATCGTCGTCCGCAACACGCCACGCACCGTTACGGGAGTGTCATTTACCGCTGTATATTTCCGCGTCGGTTTCGTTAACGCGAGTGGAATTTCGTGAGACAATTCGGCTACTTTTTCGCTGACGAAGGAAGCTGGGCTACCCGTGTCGAACAACGCACGGAGGTTATATTCGCGCCCGTTGATCGCTGTGACGTCGATCGGCGTATCACTAAAGGTAAGTTTCCTACCGTTACTATGTTGTACAAACGCGACCGTTTCCGTCTCCTCCTGTACCGCCGCTACCGGGACTACCTGTCTGGCTGCAGCTGCCGTCGGCTGGTCCTTCTTCCACTTCGGGCAGTTCGCTTTCACGTGGCCTTTCTCCTTGCAGAAATAGCAGCTGATTTCGCCGGACCGGCACTGCTTGGCCGTGTGTCCCCTCCGGCTGCACGTCTTGCAGGTGATGTCCTTCGCCCGTTCGCCTTTCGGTGCCGTTGCTGGCTTGCGGTCCTGTTCCGCCGTTGCTGCAGCGATCTGGTGCATCTCATCGAGGAACTGGTCGATTGTCTCCACTCGGAGTGCCGAAGCAGTCCCTCTCAAGGATCTACTGGGGATGCCGTTTATCAGCAGATGTATGGCATCTCTCTCTGGTAAATCTAATCGTTGGATAAGCACCAATTTATCCATTGCGTACTGCTGGAACGATTCTTTCCCAACGTTCCAACGCCGCGCTTCGATCCTTTGAGCCGCTACATAGAATAGTAACCTTCTCTCAAATCTTTTTAGGATCGCTTCTTTGAGTCCTGACCAGGATTCTATCATCGAGCCTGTACCGAGGTCAAACCATCGCCTCGCCGTTTGTGTCAGCCTGCTTGAAGCCGCTAGCAAGGTAATCTCCTCGGAGACTCCGTATATACTTGCAATTTTGTCTACTCGTTGCACCCACAATCTCACGTTTTCCTCCTCAGATCCGGCAAACTCCGGTATCTGCGGACTCAGCATCTCCACTGCTTGTGCTGGAGAAGCCGTTCCGACCGTGGTTTGTCGAGCAAATTGCCGGGTCGGTGATGCGCTTGCCTGCGACGTCTCCGATCCGACGCGACGCTCCTTCGTCATCGCAGGTGTCCCTCCGCCGTTTGCCAGGGATTGCACTAGTTGTTGCAACAGATGAGTCTGCTGCTGCATCTGAGACGACACCATGGTCATCATTTGGGTAAGCGGTTCTAAACTCCGTTCTTCTGTCGCCTTTCCTTGCCCCGTCTGAGCTGTGGTTATTTGTACAGGATCCGGGCGAGCTGCTTCTCCCGCCGTCGAATCTCTCTCCTGGATTCCGGTTCCTGTTTCGCCACCAATAAGCTCTACCATGGGACTGTTGTTCTCGAAGTGCGACATCAATGCGTCAATCAGCCGCTCCCTGCTGTCCAGCAGTGGTAGGCCGAATTTGTAGGCCTCCGCCCTCAGCTGATTGAGCGTCATACCGTCTAGTTGTAGACGATCCATTTGGCTTTCTTCGTGTCACTGCTTAGCGCTCTTACTACAGCTCCTCTATGAGGCGTCCGGATTGAATCCCACTTCTGATAAGTCGTAGGAAATGTTGTATGAAAGTTATTGAGGATGGCTATCGAATAAACAGGTTTACTAGCATAATTATCACTTTATTTATTGCCGAACCCGCACTAGCGAATTTGTACAGAATTGCCGACGGCACGTGGCACCGTGCTTCGCGGCGAAATTAACAAGTCTTATAAACCGCGCAACGGCAACGATCCGTCTCGAGTCGACTGCGCTGAGAGTCCGTTCGCGTCTAAGTCCCACTACCGATTTAAGAAGAGTACTATACGTCTGTCTAAGCTCGTGGTCGTCACGCAAAAGCACGTCTCGTTGCTCCGGTCTCGCCGGTTGCTCCGATTTCGCCGGTCTCAGTCGCGTCATGTCATGCGCAGTAGGTTGCACGTGATCTAATGCTGATCGGACTGTCTCGATCGGTTACCCATAGATGTCGCTACTGTGTCAATTCGCCGTTTCTTACAATGTGGCTTGTCATTTACGATCAGACTTGCCCTCGGGTAGTCTATGGTTGCTCGTTGGCTCTTAAAGAATTCAGTGCCCACAATTCCATCGTGTCGAATAGGGAATTTATCCGTGACTACATGGAATAATATGTCGACGTCGAAAATGCGTACTTTTGTTACACCTATCGTATGACCTTTAGTTATTCCATTCTTAGCTCACCATTTTGGTATCGATGGGCATGTTTTCATGAAGGCAGGTTTCTTTTATTATATTAATATCAGAACCCGTCTCTATCATAAAATTTGTTCGTTCGTCAACCAAATTTTTGCTTGGTAGTATAACGGAAGGTGGTTTCCCAATTTTATTACATACGACGTTTATTACATTGGCGTTTCCTCGCGGTTCTCGTTCGGAGTTACCAGGCGCACTCGCGGGCGTTCGTTCAGCGCTGCGCCGACTCGCTGTGCCCGCTCTCGGTTTCCCGGAGCTTCTTGCGGTCTGTTACGTTGAGAATTTTCAAGAATTCGATTTTCAAACATTCGGTTTCCGATTCGATTTTCTTGATTTCTCACATTATTGTTGTATTGCCTTTTTCGACATTGTTCTAAGCTATGCTCTGATCTTTTGCAATATCGACAAATTAATCCCATATTTCTTGAAGTAGGGAAATTTTGTCGGTTGTTTTGATTAATATTGTAATTTTGATTTCGCGGGTTTACATTGATTCCCAGGTTCCATGGATTTAGAATTCGTGGTTGTAACGTTCTGCATTCAGCTCGCGTATGACCAAGGTTTTTACAAAAAGAACAGACTTTAGGCTGCTACTGTACATGTGAGATTTGAGCGAGGGGATTAAAAGTGCTACACGATTGAGAATTGTGGCCATATCCAAGGCAATTATTACACCTTATAGATTGCATTAATCCCTCTGTTATTCTCATACGTTGCATATGCTTGTTATATTCGCTTTCAGCTTTTATGGCAGATTCTATTGCGTTATTTAATGTTCCCGGTTCTCGTGGGTGGATTCGCGTATATATATATATATATATATCCGTTTTTAATCCAGTTAAGAAATTTCTCATAGCATTAGTTTCTACCGAATTTACGAATTGGATAGCTTGGATTTTCGGTTTGGTAGCAAGATTTTAGTTGTTGTAAAATCATAGATATTCTGCTACCGTAATCTACCACAGACTCATCCGGATATTGCGTTATTTTAGAAAGCTCTCAGTGCAATTGTGACGTAAAATAAACAGGTGCGAATCGCGTTTTCAAGACAGCCAATAAGAATTCGATGTCGTTATATTCTCCGCTTAAAGCCACTCTCAATGCTGGTCCGACTAATTTATTTTTAATCATTTGAACTATCCATATTCCGCACTTGGAGAGACCATATTTCGAGCATGCAGACAATTATTAGCGAATTGCGATACAGGCATATTTTTACCATCGAACGGGAGAATTGTCTCGGAAGCATCACGTAAACTGGTATATGGCATATTCGCATTCATACGACGGTTTGTGTTAACGTCATCATTAACGTTTATATCGCTTATCTGACGAGTCAAAGAGTCTACCTCGCGATCAACCATTTTTATTGTTATATAATTAAAATTTTATAACAGATTTTTACAACTACCGAACGATTTCGAGTCTTGTTACAATTATAAATGATAATTTTGACTTACATGTGAGTCGCAGTAAAGTAAAGCAAGACAAGCGTACGCAATTCCATAATCAAGAGTTCTGATCGCAGTTCAATCCCCGCTATCACTTGCTTGAAAATCTCCTCTTCAGTTCTTTATGAGATGAGGAATATTCCACAAAGTTCTCAGTAACTCAGTAAGTGAGGAAACTCACCAAGTTTTGGATATCCCAGCAAATGGGGAATCCCACCGCTGCCACCATAAAGTCCTGTCTTCGTGTGACGTCCTAGGAGGTCCTGGTAGGTCGGACGGAGCCGAAACTAATAGATCCTCGACCGCTACACTCACACGTTATTTGTGGGATTCTTTTCCATGCGGTTAAGACGATAAAACCTCAGGATTAGATACTGCGAAGGAAGTGGATAACAGGAAGTCGAAGTGACTTTTATTTTCAGGAAAGAGTTTTCGATTTTGGGAATAAGGAATAATATAATATCACACTTGTGGTATTTGAATCGGAATTTATTCACTGTTATAAATTATATATATATATATATATTTAGCGAGTGCGAGTGGAAGTGGAATTGTAAGTGCTAATTGTTTAATTATCTCTGATCAAGTGATTAATTTCTGAGCAAATGGCAAGTGCGCGTGCGAGTGTGAGTGGATGTGGAAATGTAAGTGCGAGTACAAGTGCAAGTGGAAATGCAAGTGCGCAAAGGTATCGTCGCTTGAGGTTTTTATATGTTGCCAAAACCTGGAAGTAGGGGTGATCTAAATTCCAATGTTATGATTCTACATTTGAATAAAGTCTGTAGCCAAATGGCTTTGGCACGGTTTGCCTATTGTTAGTCTACTTTCACTATGAGTCAGTTATGATTCACGTGTTTAAAACCTTCTAGTTGTTCTTGACATAGTTTCCTATTTGCTATGAGTCAGCGATGACTCGTGGTACTAAAATGTTATAGCGGCCTTGACATTTAACGTTGGCCTACTTTCGCTTACAAACTGATCATGAGTCACACTTGTGACTAACTATTATGGCGGCCTTGACATTTAACGATGGCCTACTTTCGCTTACAAACTGACCATGAGTCACACTTGTGACTAAGTATTGTGGCGACCTTGACATTTAACGATGGCCCACTTTCGCTTACAAACTGACCATGAATCACACTTGTGACTATTCGATCGACCTATTTTTGTTTCCAAAGAGTTATACTTCGTTATAATAATTACTTTCTTATAATTAACAAACATACAGTTTGCTCGAATTTAAGCTTTTATAATAAATATTAATCTTCGCAATATCGTTTTAGATATACTTTACAATTTTTATATAATAATAATAATGATTACATCGTATAATTAGTATATCTAAAATATATCAGTATAACTCTTTTTACATGTAATACATTATTTATTAAATGTTTTCAGGTACAAAATGGCTCTGATTGTGATTGGTTGAATCGTTAGGGTAGTTTTCCATGCATATTAATAATCAAGATTTTTGTCATAGCCATAGGATTAGTGTTAATGAAAAAAGGGAAGTAAGAATTATAAATATAAGTCTAGGATGAAGGTTTCTAGAAGTTAAACTGGTTTATATACGGAGATTTGCCTGCTGAACTGATTTGGGTTTTTGAGGTAAGTGTATATAAGTAAGTTTAGAATTGTTTAAATATCTTCTAAATGGTGCGAGTTAGGTAGGTATGTGTAATGAGGTAAGTTGCAGGATTTCCTGTGTGTTGTCCAAATCTTTCATAATAATTATTTGTTAATATAATAATTTATTTATTTATAAATTTTATTAAACGAAATTTAAATCGTAGAATTTCTTTTCTCAGATAAAATATGTTTCTATTGGGGTTGTTTATATAATTTCATAAAGAAAACAGTTTCTTACAAGGGAATGTGCAATTATATATATATGTATATATGTGTGTGTGTGCTTTCATATACCCTTAATTTTGTTTATATCTTGAGAATTAAGAATCGTAGCCACAAACTGTATTTATGTTTTCGAAAGGATTTTCGATGGAGAGTGTATTTATACAGGGAAAACATATCCATATAAGGACATCAACAAAATTTATCCTTGAAATAAGGATATGTATCAGATGAATTGTTGAATAAATGTTTTGTCATGGATTTTGTTATATTGTCATTATGACTTTTATTCCTTATTCACATCCTTTCTATTGTTATTAATTTTGTTATTAACTTTTATATTTATTATTAAAATGGAACAAAAGTGAAAGGTTTGATATACAAAGGTTTCTTAGTTTCTGAAGTCATATTTAACGATATAAAGAAATTGGTTGGTTAATAATATGGTTTTGTTTATTTATATCATTGTTAATAAAAATATTACAAAAATATTACAAATACCGTTAATTGTTTTGTTATAGTTTTCGTGCATTACGTGGGCGAGGTTATATTTCCTACGTTTGTTTTTTATTCATTATTTACTACTTTATATTAATTTGTTAAGATTTTGTTGTTAATATTGAAATGCTTAGATAAGGATGCGATATTAAGCTTTATTTTCTTTACTGAACAGTCTGGAAAAGTGATTTCGGTATGTTCTGTTTTTTGTTAGTGAAGTTCTAGGGAAAATTTACTAGGAATATTAAGGCTGTAGTAGCGCCATAAGGTTGTGGTAAGGAGCGGCCTTTTGTATAAACTTTTAAATAATTTTAAACGGTATATTCTTTTATTATATGTATAGGAAAGGTTTTACGGTGCTGTCTCCTAACACAGTCAGTCATAAATAATTAAAAATTTTTGAAAAATTTACACTGAACATGACTAGTGATACTCTCGGCACGTGACAAGCATCATACTATTAGCGCTGAATAGAAGCACGCAAATAAAATATTCACCATGAATAATTTCCAGATTGAATAATTTCTTTGCGATGCCTTCAAAACGCCGCCATCGTTCCGACCGCAAACAAGCTTTGAAAAGACTTTTCGACAAACTAAACGAACATTTGCCTCAACATTTGAAAAATTGGTGTAGAATCAGTTTACGACAAAGAGTATGAGTAGTATTTTGCTGGCAGTTTCTGGTCGCCTAAGCCACCTCCAAAATGGAAGTTGATTCCCATCATTTTCAGAACACCGAACTTGCCACCTCTATGGATGCTGGACAACGATCCTAGGAGGGACCGATATATAGCAATCAGAGGCGAGATTCTCTCCAACTACTATTAAAAAGGTAGAAAAGTTATTGCACGCTTGAATTTAGAAGACTACTCATGTGTAAAGAACAAGCTGAGCAGTCGCGAAAATCAAAACCCGCCGCGATCTATACACATCGCGTAAGTCTCTGTCACTGCGTCACCAAATTCGGGTACGGAATATTTAGAATTGCTACTGACAATAATAATGCGGATCTCCTGTGCCATCAATGCAAAGTAAATTACGAACGAGCTCAACCCGAACAACAATTCCAATTAATACGACATTTCATTCATTGCCTAACCGAGCTAGCAATTTGTCGAGAACTAAATACTTGTGACGCATGTGCCGATGCCTTCATAGCTTTTCCGAATCATTTACATGAAGAAGGTCAATCTTTTAAAGCTTTACCTGATCCCACTATAATAGATATAGACAACAGCATAGGAACACATGAAATAATTTTTTCACGAAGGCTTAGTTTCTTTCTAAATAATTTGCACTTGCAAAATACAAAACGGAATAATTGAACGGAAGTCTTTACCGCTCGAAGCTTCTTTCTTTTCGCTAAATTTGAAACTTTAGTAGGAAAATTCTCCCATTTTGCCCGGTGTGAATACCGTTCGATAGAATCAAACCAATTTCGCCCGAACATAAATACGTTGCGTCATTCCGGACGTAACAGATGTATAATTCGTTGAATCGCCGCCACACTTCCCGTCCTTCGTCCCTGAGAGCTACGCGGACAATTCCTTGGATCCACCCGACTGCCGTTATTATTCCTCGGTGTCATATGTCATCTTCCTTGATTGCGACTTGATTCCAAGTTTATTTTCACCAAGTGTGGCCAACAGATGAGAATACTTGATTTCAGATTCATTCGGAACCCAAGTTCCTCCATTAATTCCTTTAGGCTCGGCTCTCCAGTTTTGAGTCGAACCCAAAAGAGGTGCGGCGATTCCATTCGGAGTACCTTACAGTCAAGGTGCTCACGGGTCAAACGGCTAGTATCGATGATGTTAGATTCCATTCTTCGATATTATCTGATTGCAAAGATATTGATGATGATATTAAAGAAGATTTTAATTTTTCAATTGTAGAGAAAAAGTTGGTTGAGAAGTTGGTACAACTTCTGTGGGAAGAGGAGGATATATTGTGGATTTGCTTTTGAGTTTGCTTTTCGTTGGAGCCTCTTGTAGTGCCTTGTTTGGAGTTGTATGTTCAGAATTGCATTCAGGGGGAGGGGCGCTCGCCTCCAAAAATTTTTTCTGTCCGTATGTGCTAAAGGTGTAATAATGTGTAATAAAAGATGAGTGATGGAATCCCAAATAGCTCCGAGTAGATGTATCGACCATCCATACACTGCCGTATGCAGGGCATATGCGTGTACTGCTGTGTCTAATACCATTTTAAGATTCTAATGGTCATGTATTAGGTGTACAAAAAAGTTCTGAGCTTTTTTTGTAAAATTCATTCTTTATTCAAAAACAAAAAAAATATTAATCAGCGAAATATTCCCCGTTTGCCATCTTTCGAATAGCTTGCGAATTCCTTGACGATAGAAGCTCACCGGCTTTGAAGCGATAAAGTCATCAATGCATTTTCGTATCTCTTCAAATCTCACAAAATGTGTATCAGCCAAGTGATGCTGCAGCGACCGGAATAGGTAGTAATCGAAAGGAGTCACGTCTGGGTTATACGCCGCGTGCGGGAGAAGTTCCCAGCTTAACGCAAAGATATGGTCCTGAGTCGCTTTCGCAACATGTTGTCGAGTATTGTTATGAAGCAAGATCACTTTATGACGTTTTTGGTCAGTAAATGGCCTCTTTTCTTCTAATGCATCGCTCAAATTGGTCAATTGTTGTTGGTAGCGGTCTGCCGTGTTTGTTTCACCCGGTTGTAACAACTCGTAATACAACACATCTTTTCAATTCCACCAGATACAGAACAAAATCTTCTTGGCGTGGATATTGGGCTTTGGCGTCGATGTCGAAAGTTGACCAGGGTCAACCCGTAATCTTCTACGTTTAGGGTTATCATAAAGAATCCACTTTTCATCGCCTGTAATGATTTTGTGCAGGAAATCTTTTTTCCGGAACTTTGAAAGCAAAGTGAGTGCAGTGTCACGCCGACGATTTTTGTTGTCTTCGGACAATTCATGCGGAACTCATCTGTCTTCCTTCTGAACCTTTCCCATCGTATGTAAACGTACAGAAATGGTTTGCTGCGTAACGCCAAGCTGTTCTGCAAACTCCTTTTCAGTTTGCGCAGAGTTTATATCCAACAGTGCTTGCAATTCGTCCGTTTCAATCTTTTGAGGGCGTCCAGCACGCGGTTCATCTTCAAGACTGAAATCTCCTTGGTGAAATTTTTGATACCATCTTTTACATGTAGTATGACTTACAGCGTTCTCTCCATATGCAGCACAAATCATTGCAGTGGCTTCAGCAGCATTTTTCTTCAGATGAAACGCGAAGTGGATGGAAAATCGAATATGCTCTTTTGTTATTACTATCGTGAACACTACTGATTTTTGGTGGTTGAGGTTATGTGCATCAAACGCCAAACCGTATGGCATTTTAGAAGGCCAAATGTCAACGCTTTAAAACCGCAGGAAGATATATAAAATTTAAATTGTTATTTCGGTTGTATGAAATCTAAAAGTCAGAACTTTTTTGTGCACTTAATATATTCTGATCATTCCGGTGCTGATGTTACCAAAAATGAGAAACCGATTCCAAAACTTTTTCCAGGCGGATGTAGCAATTTTTTTCTACAGATACTTCATCTAATAAATTAGAAAATGATCCTCCGTTTACAGAGCCAGATTGTCCTAGTATTCCTCAAGTTACAGTATTAAATACTACAGGCCGTTCTGCTGGAAACATTATATGATTCCAAAGGTCCTGTAAATCCTTTTCCGTGTATATCCCGCTTGTGGCGAGTGCTCCAGGGTTAATATACTTCCAAGTTAATTTGGTGGTTGGTTTTATGATGATTGGGGATAGTGATTCGATTGATTTGGGCGTGAATTCATCATAAATCTCCTAGTAGATACATGGCGGGTGCAAGTTTATTACAATTTACTTCAGTCCCTTGTTGTAGTAGAATGTGTGTCTGAGGGGTTAAAAATTGTGTTCGGTTTCGTATTACTTGTAATTGATCGTAGCATTTGTCAGTTTGAGCGATTTTTACTTCAACTGGTACGCATTTTATTATGTGTATTACTTCTCCAGCTCGTAAAACCATGTATCCTGGTCCCTTCATTAAATGATAGGAAGACGTCTGGTGACTAAGTAGCTATAGCTAAGACATTTTTTAGCATTTTTTGCTCGAGATTACATTGCTGCAGGAGAACATTTCAGTATAACTGGCTTATTTATGTACAGACATACCTCTCTACGTATACGAATTTGGAATTTATTTGGAGTCTATACATAATTCCGTAGCGAAATTCCGACAGATATCGTTCGTAGTTGTTTTTCCGCTCGCACATGTGTCAAACATATGAAGTGTCATACATTAAGTGAAAGCTGAAATTTGTGTCGACATTTTAAGAAAGTATTCACCGAAATCCGTGACGTATACGAAGTTTAATTATATTTTAAACATGAAAGGAAAAAACGTGTATTTTCGATGTATTTCGTTTTTTTATTTCCGAAAAGGCAAAAACGCGTCGCAAACTCACAAAAAGATATGCGTCGTGTACGGAGAGAATGCCGTAAGCGAAAGTGTGTGTCGGAAATGGTTTGCGAAATTTCCTTGCGGAAATTTTGATCTCCAAGATGCTCCTCGCTCTGGTCGGCCAGTCACTACTGATGTCAATCAAATCAAGACTTTAATCGACTCCAACCGGCATTTGACGACTACAGAGATTGGACATAATCTCAACATTGATCAATCAACTGTTTTGAGACATTTACGGAAGCTTGGGCTGGTAAATAAGCTTGATGTTTGGGTGCCGCACGAACTAAGCGAAAAGAATTTAATGGAATTTACTGAATTTCAGCTTGCGATTTGCTGCTTAAACGCCATCAAAACGAACCATTTTTAAAGCGGATGATCATTGGCGATGAAAAGTGTCTACAACAATGTTGAAAAAGATCATGGACGAAGATCTCAGAGGCTGCTCAGATATAAAGGCTGGATTACACCCGAAGAAGATCATGTTCAATATCTGGTGGGATTGGAAAGGAATCGTCTATTATGAACTGCTGCCACCCAATAAAATGATTGATTCGACCAAGTACTGCTCACAATTGGACAAATTAAAGCAATCGATCAGAAACGGCCCGAATTGGCGAACAAAAAGGGCGTTGTGTTCCACCAGGACAACGCTAGACCACACGTTTCTCTGATGACTCGGCAAAAATTATTGCGGCTTGGATGGGATGTTTTGATGCACCTAATGTATAGTCCGGACCTTGCATCTTCAGCAGACTATCACTTATTCCGGGCGCTACAGAACAGTTTGAATAACAAAACTTTTAGTTCCCTAGATATCCTTAAAAATCACTTGGATGTGTTACATCCCGGGCGGTGGTCGTTTTCGCGATAGCGGAACGCCGCGTGGTACGGACTTAGTGGAGGAACACGCCTACCGTTCGGTATACTGCCAGCAATCGAGCGGCAAATCGCTAACAGCGTATCGGGTTAAATCGAAGAAGAACAGCGCGCACTTCTTACTATCTTGACCGGTCACTGTTCTTCGCGGTTAAAGAGAGAGAGAGAAAAATTTGTCAGGCGGCGCGAGATTATTACGTCAGTGGTAGCACTGGCGTCGTCGATGGAATAGCGGAATCTAAAAGTCTCAATTGGCTGCCCCTCTTCCTCGAGGGCTTGTAGCGCGATTATGAATATCCTAGAGCACGTGTCACAATGCTCTATTTCGCGAACGATCGAGAGGGGTGTACGACAGCACTCGCAGTAGTCTAGCGGTTCGATATTTCCGAACTGTAAGAAATGTGACAGCGCCAGACGAAAGATGAGAGTGCCCTCAGGAATCAATTCTTTACACCGATAACATAGGATATCCGCACTATCAGGAAAGTTGATAACGGCTGGAGTATCTACGCGACGATAATCAAAGAAAGTAGAGCAACGGACTAGGCTAACACGGTGAAGGAAAACCGCGGCTGGGTACGCGTTGTCCGCGGTGTACGAAATCGGGGGCACATTACGTTAATTACTGATGTTTACTTGCGTGTATTGCAAACGTCTACATATTTTATAATATTTCTGAATCAAGGATTTTGAAGCGAGTCTTAAAAGCGCGTATTTCCCGAGTGAAATCGGTACGAGTGGCAAAAACTACACAAAAAAAGGGTCGGTCGTAAAACCCTTCCGGCCAGATCGCTTTCCCTAATTTTTTATGCGATAAGCGAACACGCTTAGGCTGATGCAATCAAAATTCCTCAACTGTGAAGAGCGTCGTTCGAATATATGCACGTGGCACGTAATTTTATATATTATTTAGTGAAATAGTTACAAGACATGCATGGCGAGACCTTTATATTTTAATCAATGGGACGATCCGAGAATATCCGTGCGCGGGAGGTTTAGATTCCGATTACTGAAATACAAACATACAATTTGCTCGAAATTAAGCTTTTATAATAAATATTAATCTTTGCAATATCGTTTTAGATATACTTTACAATTTTTATAATAATAATGATAATTACATCGTATAATTAGTATATCTAAAATATATCAGTATAACTCTTTTTATATTTGTAATACATTATTTATTAAATACTTTCAGGTACAAAATGACTCTGATTGTGATTGGTTAAATTATTAGGGTAGTTTTCCATGCTTTAATATTCATGATTTTTATCATAGCCATAGGATTAGTGTTAATGATAAAAGAAAAGTAACAATTATAAATGATGAAGCTAGGATGAAGATTTCTAGAAGTTGAACCGGTTTATGCACAGAGATTTGTCTGCTGAACTGATTTGGGTTTTTGAGGTAAGTGTATGTAAGCAAATTTATAATTGTTTAAATATCTTCTAAACGGTGCGAGTTAGGTAGGTATGTGTAATGAGGTAAGTTGCAGGATTTCCTATGTGTTGTCCAAATCTTTTATAATAATTATTTGTTAATATAATAATTTATTTATTTATAATTTTTATTAAATAAAATTCAAATTGTAGAATTTCTTTTCTGAGATAAAATGTTTCTATCGTAATTGTTTATATAATTTTATAAAGAAAACTATATCTTATAAGGAAATGTATAATGTACGTATATATGTATATATGTATATGCTTGTATATACTTTTAATTTTGTTTATATCTCGAAAATTAAGAATCGTAGCCACAAACTGTATTTATGTTTTCGAAAGGATTTTCGATGGAGAATGTATTTATACAGGGAAAATATATCCATATGAGGACATCAACAAAATTTATCCTTAAAATAAGGATGTGTATCAGGTGAACTGTTGAATAAATGTTTTGTCATGGATTTTGTTATATTGTCATTATGACTTTTATTCCTTATTCACATCCTTTCTATTGTTATTAATTTTGTTATTAACTTTTATATTTATTATTAAAATGGAACAAAAATGAAAGGTTTGATATACAAAAGTTTCTTAGTTTCTGAAGTCATATTTGACGATAAAGAAATTGGTTGGTTAATAATATGGTTTTGTTTATTTATATCATTGTTAATAAAAATATTACAAAAATATTACAAATGTACCGTTAACTGTTTTGTTATAGTTTTCGTGCATTACGTGGGCGAGGTTATATTTCCTACATTTGTTTTTTATTCATTATTTACTATTTTATATTAATTTGTTAATATTTTGTTGTTAATATTGAAATGCACAGATAAGGATGCGATATTAAGCTTTAGTTTCTTTGTTACTTTATTGAACAGTCCGGAAAAGTGATTTCGGTATGTTCTCTTTTTGTTAGTGAGGTTCTAGGGAAAATTTACTAGGAACATTAAGGCTGTAGTAGTGCCACAAGGTTGTGGTAAGGAGCAGCCATTTTGTATAAACTTTTAAATAATTTTAAGCGGTATATTCTTTTATTATATGTATAGGAAAGGTTTTACGGTGCTGTCTCCTAACACAGTCAGTCATAAATAATTAAAAATTTTTGAAAAATTTATACTGAACATGACTAGAGGTATTCTCGGCGTTAGAACGTGACATCTCCATCCGTGGAGAAGTTCGGTCTCCGAACCTTATAATAACTAATGTTTTATTTATTATATATATATATATATATATATATATATATATATTTTATATATGTATATATGTGTGTATATTATTGCCAGTATTTTCCTCCTTATAGTCGTTTGTCTCCTTGCATGTGTATATATGCTTTTTTTTTCTTCTACCTTTATTGTTAATATTATTAATATTAAGATTATTAAAGGTATTTTATGGAATGGTTATTAAGGGAAAGGTGTAGATTATTTGCGTAGATTTAATTTAATTAGTTATTGATACAGTTATGATTTTCTATATATATATATATATATATATATATATATATATATATATATATGAGATGGTCTGTATTATTTTATTTTCAGAGTAGCATAAATCCATTTATTTCGAGTATGTTTTACTCATAATTTTATTCTAAGTCCTCGATCCTCTCCGTATGTATTTTAGTGAATAATAAAAAGTTTTATCTGTATTCTTTTTTTTTTATATATGTCACTATCTCTATTATTACTATCATAATTATTATTATTTCTACTGTTATAAGGGATATCTTAGAGGATGGTTATTTAGAAGTAAAGTTTTTGATCGGGTTAATATATAAATTGTGACAATCCTTTTCCCATCACCATGTTTTTTTTTATTATTATTTTTTAAACATTAGTACTTGTTGCATTGAAGAATTTTGTGTGTATAGTGTATACGTGTATGTATTTGCTTAATATATAATGATTGAATATATATATAATATAATAATACATAACATATAATATGCGATTATATAATTGTATTCGCTTGTATAATAGTTTGTTATTATATTTTTGTGTAGATATATATATGTACGCGCGGTCATTGTTCGCTGCTAAATATAAATTCAATGGCCTTGCATGTTATCGTGGCGCATGTTACAGTATCTCATACGGAATAATTATCTCACATAACGTCGTATATACCAGGTGGTCAACTCGACCTTATCGGTCAATCACATACTGTCGGCATTGATAGCAATCAATTGCACGCTTCGCCTGTAATAACAGTTTGTAACATCGTCCGCAATGCAATATGGTATTTTGAAGTGTACGAGAAATCGTGTAATTGTCGCCAAAATGCGCGCGGGCGGTAAAATGCAAAATGTATGTTCCGCTGTCACGCATTCCGCACAAAATATAACATCATTCGATACTTGCACGTACCACGCGGATAGGCAATATAATTTATACGCCGGCATAGAATTTAGATTTAAATAATCGCGATAATAAGGAGGTACACAGATTTCTCGCGATCGCTCAAGCGGGGAAGAACCCTAAGGAATCGGTATGGCTCGCTCACCTACGGCGTGTTCCCGATGTCGTGGTGGCTCCAGGTTGTCATATGTCCTCTTGGTTGCTCCTCCGGCTGTGTCGTGACGTTGCGTCTGTAGTTGCTCGGTCGTGGATCCATTTTCATATATTCGGGTGATTCAAGGCCACTCGGACTTCCTGTCGCGGCGGCGGAAACAGATCGGTGATACTCCTCCTCGGCAGCTGAGTCATCCTCACGTGGTCTCGGCGGTAGATCAGATGGCGATCGCGACAGATTACCAGCGGCA
The DNA here is from genome assembly GCA_024349325.1 of Pogonomyrmex californicus. Classification (NCBI taxonomy): domain Eukaryota; kingdom Metazoa; phylum Arthropoda; class Insecta; order Hymenoptera; family Formicidae; genus Pogonomyrmex; species Pogonomyrmex californicus. The sequence continues at coordinate 226,421 of JAECZD010000046.1, forward strand.
TCCATCCTTTCATCGATTTCATTCAATAAATCTCGAATGAGATCAGACGTCGGAGTAATGGTGTGAGGTTCTCGTGAGGGAATAGCCTCATATTCCCGCCTGAGAAGTTGCATGGGTTCCCTCGCGTAGACTTCTGGGTCGGTCGGTCCGACATCCATGCCTGGTCCGACATCCGTCCTTCCGGCATAGGAGATGAAATTTCTTCGTTCATCATTGTACGGCCAGATGGTGGATTTCTCGTATAAGAATGGCTGGCTCGATAATGCTAGTCCATGAGAATGTTTGCGCTGCGGTGTAGTCGTCCTAGCACACGATGCCAACGTTGCCTTTCAGCGTTAATATGTCTCTGCATTCAGACCTTTCCTTTTGATTTCCTGCAAGTGACCACCCAAAGATTTTAATAAAATTTTAAGTCTTATAGGGTATCACTTACGAGACGGTGTAATGCTCTTCTTTAGCATTTGTAGCAATGACGAGATTCTGAGGCTGCTCTTCATTAAATTGAATGCAAGCACTCTCAGAGCATGCGTTTTTATTTTCTATTGAGGGGTAAGAGGAGGTATCATTGCTCCTTTGTTTCTTACAGCAACGCTCGTAGACTTGTCTTGCCACGTCACAGATCCAGGAATTCTTGCAAGCCAAGGACAAGGCGAGCAAGAGTATCCCGAGTAATTCGATATTGCATGCAGCTGCACTATACATGGTAAAGCGTGAATTTTACAACTTCCTTTCTTTGATCTGGCGTGCTTTTTCTATAATATCGTTAAACAATGCCTCTATATTGCTATGATTGGTTATCCAAATTTCATGCGCAGCTTCTTCTGTGAAATTAATTTTATATTCTCTTTGGATAGGCTCATATAATTCTAGAATACTTAAATTGTTCGTGGGGATGAAATGTTGAGCAAATGTTGTAGTCTGATAAGCTGGATGACTTATAGTGGCCGTTCTCGCTCAAACCTTACATCCTTGTTGCACAGAAATTATTCCAGAATTATTTATTTCAAATTGCTTTGATGTATGACGACAATTTAGTCGCACAATTTCTCTTTCTGTAATAGAGTAAATCCAATTTCCTGGAGTAGTCAGAGCTTTCCAATATACATATTGATAGATAAATCTTGATAAGATACATCTTGAAGTCCCATAATTTTTATTTTACATTTATTAGGCTTTATACTTTTATTTAATAAAATCTCGACGTCACAGCTTGGAGTCTGCCTTATCTTTTTCAAGGGAAACGTAGCTGAGCAAATAAAGACACTGTCGGATGCTATACATTCCTCTAGCTCTCCTTAACGGAATTCGTAGAAATTATCGGCGTCTTCATTTAATGCTGTATGCGCTATTTCGGTTTAATTATTGCAAATTTTGTTGTTTCAAATGACTGTCTAACGGGTAATGGTATTGATTTATAAAGTTTATATTTTCCAGGTGTTAGCAATGGAATTTGCAAAACATAAACAAGACGATCTTGTAGATATGCAACGTGCAGAGTAGAAATTTTTATTAAACGATCGATTCCCTCTTTATTAATAGCTACAGGAAATTCAGCATACGGAATTTGTTCTTAAATGTGTTTAGAATTTTTTATTAAATATTGTGGCGATATTATTCGTGGATGTATTAATCCTTGTTTTCTGAATAATATTCCGTCTACTAGAATATTCAAATCGATTTCATGTTCTAATATTGCTATATTTATATCCTCTATTACTCGTTCGATATCGTCATTAATTTTATTTCGAATAATTATGTCGGTTACGTTTTTATATTTTTCATCTATATACTGTCGAAGATCGGCTAGCTGCGTTTTTATCTTCAAGGTCACGTTGTACAGTTCCCCGAAACGTGAGCGCGTTGCGATAGTTTGATTGATAAGTAGCATCGCAAGATCGTTGGTTTTATTTTCGACATGTTCTATCGTATTATTAATATAATAAGAGTCTTCTGCGGTTAGCGTTCCAAATAAAACTTTACTTTTAATTGTCCGATGAATTATAGGGGAGCTCTTTTCATTCGTGATCTTACGAATAATTCGTGGATATGAAATTTATATTGCGTTATTTTATTAATTTTCCTTGTTAATTCTGTGAGTTGTTTTCGACCAGTATTGTGTATGGAATTTGATCACATTGCAACTTTGTTCGATTTATTTCGCGTTGAAGTCCTTCGGACATGCGTCTATGACATCATCTAAATTGATGTACATTATCATTTTCCAGGAAATATCTGACGTGTGCATATCGCCTAACGCCTCGTAGAATATTCCCGGATTATTTTTTAATTCCGTTATTGAACATTCATTCTCCGTCATCCCTGATCTGGAATGCGAGCAGGCTTTGTTCTATTTACATGTATAATTTTGGTTTATTTCGAGAGATTAAAATTTTTATATTATTATTTTCTAAGACTTCTATTATTTTGTACGGGCCGGTATATTCATCATCAAATTTATGACTCTTTTTCGGCTTTAATAAATAAATAAAATGTCCCTCCTTATATCTTTGTGTTTTTAATTTTCGATTATAATAGTATTTATAACGTTCTTTAGAGTTGCCTAAATTTGATGCTGCCAATTTCCTTAAATCTGCTAATTTGTCAATTAATTCATTCACGTAATCATTATAAGTTTCAAAATCGTCATCATTTTTTATTTGAGAAGATAAACGTGCTATTTTTCCAAATACTAATTCATAAGGAGTAAATTTCGTTCCTTCGTGTACGCTAGTATTATATGAAAACATAGCATGCTCGAGCCAATTATCCCAATCTCGCTCGTTGGTAATATAATGCTTTAGATATTCGGTTAATACACTGGTGACTTCGTTCTATCGAACCATTTGATTGCAGATGAAAGGCGGATATACGATATTGTTTAATTTTAAAATATTTTGCAAATTTCTTCATTATAGAACACGTGAAATTTGATCTTTGATCCGTCAATATTGCTTTGGGGCTACCAAATTGACAGATAGAGCGTCGAGTAAATGCTTTTGCAATTTCCTCTGAATTTGTCTGGACGAGAGGCACGGCAACGGAATATTTTGTTAGCAAATCTTGAATAGTTAAAATATATTCATTGCCATTTTCTGTTACAGGTAGCGATCCTAGAATATCCATTGAAACTTTGTCAAATGCATCGACAGATGTATCGGTTATTATCATTGGCTATTTTGTTTTTATGCGTACTAATTTTTTCTTTTGACAGCTATTGCAAACTTGAATATAATTTTCAACTTGTTTTTTCATGTTATCCCAATAATATTTGTGACGTATCCGCGTCACTCTTCGCGATCCTCTTGTGTCCTCTGACACTGGATTCATGACATTCATGTATGATACGCAATCTCTCTTCTAGTTTCGGTATGCATATTTGTTCCTTACATATTGTTATCTGTATGTTAGTACTTAGGAATGTTAACCGCATAATATTGTGTATTCTAAACTATGGCACATCGATATTACTTTTACTCTGCGATATATCTGCGTGTAAAATATTCGATTGTATTATTTCATTTTTTAATTCTTCAAAGGCATTTACAATGATTACAATCATTTTCTCTTATTCTATTATTTAACTCTTCTTTAATTATTAATCCGGATATTTTTCTATTGTTTCTGTCCATGGTTAATACATGTCCAATTATTCCTTTAAAATTTGAGGGTCTTTGATACAATTTTCTCTCTATTAATTCCTGACCTATTTCGTCTACTGGTTCTCCTTTTGTGTTTACAAAGCATATTATATTATTATTTTTCATCCAAATATGGTCTCGTGATTCTAAAGTATTGATTGAAACTTCAGAGATTTCTTTGATTTTTGGTTTTGGTTTTTCCTTGATTATTTTATTCTTTTTCGTAGGCTTTTTATTTATCTTTTTATTGAAAGACATTAGCTTAAATAATTTTTGTATTTCTCTATTTTTATTCTTACTCTTCTCTAATGACGTGATTTAGCTTTACGAGAAGGTAGTGAAAATATTTCTTCCGATTCGGTTTTATCGGTATTATTGCTTGGCGTTTTTGAATTTCGATAATTCATGAGGCTATTTTCAATTTCAAATTCCATTCGTTCGCTACTGGATGAAATTTCCATCGCTTGGATTTCGTCTTTATTTAAAGGGATATTTTCCTCTAATATTTGGATAGAATCAGTATTTTTTAATTTTGATTGTGACCTTTTTATTTTTTCGTATTGCGTTCCTATAGAAATTTTAGGGGGTGAATGGACATCAACTTTCACTTCTATATTTCTTTCAACTTTAAAACTATCGCTTGAATGTGTGGCAATATCCATAGATTCTTCCTGTAAATATTTATATTTATGCATATTTTTATTAGGTTTCTTTTCATATGGACCACCCGTTATATTGTCTCTGCTCGCGCGCTTGCGCGTTGCTACAACAGCGCTGTAGTCCATCGGCGTTTCCATTTCCTGGCGCTGTCGCGTGGCGGCGTCATCATCGATATGACGCTCGGCCGAATCACGCCCTTCAGCCGCATTCACAGGCCTCGCTATTTCCTTAACGTTGGTAATGTGGTGTTTCACTATACTTTCAGAACTTGAAGTTTTAGAAGGTTTCCGTTTTTTTCTTCTTCGTTGTAGTTTGCGATGTTCCAGATTTGATGAGCTACTCTCTCGCTTTCTTTTTTCTCCCTTCTTAATAATTTCTGAGCCATCGGTTTCATAGTCAGTATCATAATAATATGATGCTGTACTATTACTGTCGCTGCTTTCTAAGTCAGCTATAAATTTACTTTTGGGCGGTTCTTTTAATTTATCATCCGAATCTTCATAAGGGGATAATTCTTCAGGTCTTAATTTTTTGTGTGGTGCGGGATTTCCCTCACTCTCCCACATTCTTTTAAATTTTGGATGTGAAATTTTTTGTTTTTTATAATCAGCTTCCATGGAACCTTCGCTTGAAGATCGTGCACGTTTTGCTTGTAGAGGAAATATATTTTTAATATTTTCTATAGGATTTCGTGATAAAGCGTCGGCGTTTTTATTTTTCTTTTCCGGTTTGTATTTTATTTGATAATCGTATTCTGCTAATTTAAGCCTTCATCGCATTAATCTCGAGGTAGGATCAGCTATTGAATTTAGCCATTCTAGTGGTTTATGGTCCATTACTAATGTGAATTTTCGGCCATAAATATAAGGGCGAAAATGTTTTACTGCATAAATCAATGCTAGTAATTCTTTTTCTGTTGCTGAATACCTTGTTTCTGCATCGCTTAAAACTCGAGAAATATATGCTATTGGAAGATCGTTTCCTATTTTTCCTTGACTTCCTTTCCTAATATAGCTCCAATTGCATATCCAGATGCATCTGTTGTTATAATAAATGGTTCATTAAAATTTTGTAATATCGGGTCTGAACATACAGCGTTCCGCAACTCATCAAATACTTCCTGTTGTTTCCGTTGCCAATCAAAAGCAACTGATTGTTTTGTTAAATCAGATAAAGGCTTAGCAATCTTGGAAAAGTTTTCAATAAATCTTTTATAATATCCTGCAAGTCCAAGGAACTGTTTAATATTCTTTCGTGTTTTGGGCCTAGGGAAATTTTTCACAGCGCTTATCTTTTTTGGATCTGGCCGTACGCCATCTTCAGATATTATGTGTCCCAGATATGCTACTTCTTTCTTCAAAAATTTGCATTTATCAGGTTGCAAGTATAAATTAGTTTTAGTAAGTCGTTTCATAAGTCTATGAAATTTTGTTTCATGTTCTTAGAGTGAGCGGGCGTAAATTACTATATCATCAAGATATACGAACAACTCTATTCCTTATAATCCTGTCAAAACTTGATCCATTAGTCTCTGAAATGTAGCAGGAGCATTCTTTAGTCCGAATGGCATACAATTATATTCAAAATGTCCATACGGCGTTGAAAATGCAGTTTTATGTTTATTTGTTTTATCCATAGGAATTTAATGAAAACCAGATGCTAGATCAAATACAGAGAAGTATTTTGCACTTCCGAGTTGATCTAATATGTCAACGATATTTGGAAGAGGATAAGCGTCTCCGATAGTCTTTTCATTTAAAGCATGGAAATCTATTACTAGACGCCATTTTTTATTTCCTAGGGAATCATCCTTTTTGGGAACAATCCATAATGGAGAATTGTAAGGCGAACTTGATGGTTCTATAACACCTTTATTTAGCATCTCGTCAACCTGTCTTCGTATTTCCTCCTTGTGTATTTGAGGATAACGATATTACTTGACATTAATCTGACGATCATCAGTGGTAAATATTCGGTGTTTAAAAACATTTGTCGCGCCTAAAGATTCTCCTGGCAAATAAAATCTTTCCGCATGGGATGTTACTAGGCTAGTGGCACTAGTGACTTCCTCCTCATTCAAATGATCGAGACGTAGTAATTGCAATATTTTATTAACACGTTCATCGTCGTTATTTCGTTTATTACTAGAATTTTCCTTAATCTCTTCTCTTATTTCTTCGAATGGATATATCTTTACAGTGGGGATCGCTAATTCTATATCCTCATCCGATGAGTTAACAGCATATAAATGCGCTACTCCGTGATGATTTGATATAATACAGCGTTACCTAAGTACACCTGCGGTCCTGCGTTTAACTTTGGAATATATCCATTTTTTGTTTCTGGATTGGCGATTCGTACAAATATTTGTTTTCGCGTCCTAGCGGGAAGAATAACGGTCTCATTATTATGAAAATAATATGGCTTGCCATTTACGATCAGACTTGCCCTCGGATAGTCTATGGTTGCTTATTAGCTCTTAAAGAATTCAGTGCCCAAAATTCCATCGTCGAATAGGGAATTTATCCGTGACTACATGGAATAATATGTCGACGTCGAAAATGCGTACTTTTGTTACGCCTATCGTACGAGTTCGACCTTTAGTTATTCCACTTAGCTCAAATACCATTTTGATATCGATGGGCATGTTTTCATGAAGGCAGGTTTCTTTTATTATATTAATATCAGAACCCGTATCTATCATAAAATTTGCTCGTTCGTCAACCAAATTTTTGCTTGGTAGTATAACGGAAGGTGGTTTCCCAATTTTATTACATGCGACGTTTATTACACTGGCGTTTCCTCGCGGTTCTCGTTCGGAGTTACCAGGCGCACTCGCGGGCGTTCGTTCAGCGCTACGCCGACTGTGCCCGCTCTCGGTTTCCCGGCTTCTTGTGGTCTGTTACGTTAAGAATTTTCAAGAATTCGATTTTCAAACATTCGGTTTCCGATTCGATTTTCTTGATTTCTCACATTATTGTTGTACTGCCTTTTTCGACATTGTTCTAAGCTATGTCCTGGTCTTTTGCAATATCGACAAATTAATCCCATATTTCTTGAAGTAGGGAAATTTTGTCGGTTGTTTAGATTAATATTATAATTTTGATTTCGCGGGTTTACATTGATTCCCGGGTTTCGTAGGTTTAGAATTCGTGGTTGTAACGTTCTGCATTCAGCTCGCGTATGATCAAGGTTTTTGCAAAAAGAACAGACTTTAGGCTGCTACTGTACATGTAAGGTTTGAGCGAGGGGATTAAAAGTGCTACACGATTGAGAAATTGTGGCCATATCCAAGGCAATTATTACACCTTATAGATTGCATTAATCCCTCTGTTATTCTTATACGTTGCATATGTTTGTTATATTCGCTTTCAGCTTTTATGGCAGATTCTATTGCGTTATTTAATGTTCCCGGTTCTTGTGGGTGGATTCGCGTATATATATCCGTTTTTAATCCAGTTAAGAAATTTCTCACAGCATTGGTTTCTGCCGAATTCTGACGAATTGGAATTAGCTTGGTTCGGATTTTCGGTTTGGTAGCAAGATTTTAGTTGTTGTAAAATCATAAATACTCCGCTACCGTAATCTACCACAGACTCATCCGGATATTGCGTTATTTTAGAAAGCTCTCAGTGCAATTGTGACGTAGAATAAACAGGTGCGAATCGCGTTTTTAAGACAGCCAGCAGGGATTCGATATCATTATATTCTCCGCTTAAAGCCACTCTCAATGCTGGTCCAACTTAAAACGTCTCTTGCTTCGCGTAGATCGGGTTTTGCAGGATAGCGTCGGTCGGGTATGGTCAGGATTTTGATAAGAGAAATAAAATATTGTGAGCCTCTTGAGTTTTATATATCCAAGTCTATATTTACACTTTCGACTGACTGAAGTTTTCGTATGTACAATATTTACAAGTAGTTTACTGAATTTCGCCGTTGGTACGGTGAAAAGAGGCGCGGTTTCTACGTATTGTATTATCGCTCGGCTCGCGATCGGTTTCCGCGAATTCAGCGTGTTTGAGGTAGGCGCGGTGCGAGCGCGACGGTGCGCGGGATTTTCGGCCGGCTTGTTGTGATGGATCAGCTGTTCGTAAGGATATGACGGCTCGAATGCAGGAAGCTCCCTGCTTTTCGATCGTCCGCGGTGGAAGGTGTGCACAAGGGCTTACTTTCCAGAGCCCAGATTGAGAAGCTCCTCAATCTGTGAATAGCTTGTGCGCTTCTGGATTAAAGGAGCGATCGGCCAGAAGCTCCTGGCACGATAGGTAGCACCCTAGATCGCTTTTGTGAAGAGGATTCGGAATATCGAGAGCAGTACTGGACTGACTACTGTCTCGCAGGAGATAGGTCTCAATTATCTCTCGGAGTCGCCTAATATACCCGAGCCGGCCATCGGTCGGGAGTCGTCGGGAACGGGTCGGCCGGACTCGGGTCGGGGTAGTTCCGGGGGATGTCTTCGGAATCTCCGCGATAATTCGCCGAACGCGCTCGGGAATTCCGCGAGGATGTTCGGTGGCGCGGTTGGTAGCGGGGCCGGCGGTGGTGGCCTTACTGCCGTGCTTATTATTTCACGCGGTGCGCACGTGAAGCCGCGTGATCGCTGGTTTGCCGCGTCCGCTGTTCGATCGCTTTTCGCGACGGTGGGATCCTGGCAGGATCGCCGTGTCGGCGCCCCGACGGTTGATCGGTCGGGGACTATTCCGCGATAATTATTAGTAATTGAGGGGGGTGAGTCGGGTGTCGTTACAAACTAATTTATTTTTAATCATTTGAACTAATCCATATTCCGCACTTGGAGAGACCATATTTCGAGCATGCAGACAACTATTAGCGAATTGCGATACAGGCATATTTTTACCATCGAACGGGAGAATTGTCTCGGAAGCATCACGTAAACTGGTATATGGCATATTCGCATTCGTACGACGGTTTGTGTTCGTCATCATTAACGTTTATATCGCCTATCTGACGAGTCAAAGAGTCTACCTCGCGATCAACCATTTTTATTGTTATGTAATTAAAATTTTATAACGGATTTTTATAAATACCAAACGATTTCGAGTCTTGGTACAATTATAAATGATAATTTTGACTTACATGTGAGTCGTAGTAAAGTAAAGCAAGACAAGCGTACGCAATTCCATAAATCGAGAGTTCTGATCGCAGTTCAATCCTCGCTGTCACTTGCTTGAAAATCTCTTCTTCAGTTCTTCGTGAGATGAGGAATATTCCACAAAGTTCGGGTAACCCAGTAAGTGAGGAAACTCACTAAGTTTTGGATATCCCAGCAAATGAGAAAATCCCACCGCTGCCACCAAAAAGTCCTTTGTCTTCGTGTGACGTCCTGGGAGATCCTGATAGGTCGGACGGAGCCGAAATCAACAGATCCTCGACCGCTACACTCACACGTTATTTGTGAAATTCTTTTCCATGCGGTTAAGAGGGTAAAATCTCAGAATTAGATACTGCGAAGGAAGTAGGTAACAGGAATGTCGAAATGACTTTTATTTTCAGGGAAGAGTTTTCGATTTTGGGAATAAGGAATAATATCACACTTGTGGTATTTGAATCGGGATTTGTTCACTATTATAAATGATATATATATATATATATATATATATATATATATTGTTGCGGCCGTGCGGTATTCCGTTCGGCGCTGCTAAGAAATAATCAATATCAATCGATAAGAGTTTGAATAGAGGATTGGTCCTTGGCAACGCGTCGTTATCCGACTGTTTTATAGATTTGACGGCCAGATTTCGCGGTGGCCGGACGCGTTTCTGTACCGTTGGTTTAATAAAGAGTGAGTCTTTCCTGAAACAGTGTTCTTCCTTTCCGAAAGCGTTCCGCCGAGTATCGCGATCACGGGAAGTAATGCCGCGAACGCGACAATATATATATACCAGGTGTATGCATAAGTTTTTTCCGGTTTTTTAGTAAAAAAAAACACGTAATTTTCAAGGGAAATTAATTTTTTTTTATTCAAAATATTGGCCATCGGCTTCTACACATTTCGCCCATCTTTCAGGTAATTTATGAATACCATGCCAGAAAAACTGCTTGTCTTTTGCGGCAAACCATTCGTCGAGCCATTTTCCAACTTCCTCGAAATTGCTGAAGTGCTGCTCTGCGAGCGCGTGCCCCACTGATGCGAAGAGGTGATAGTCAGATGGCGCCAGGTCTGGGGAGTACGGCGGGTGCGGAAGAATGTCCCATCCAAGCGATTTCAAGGTGTCTTTCACTGGTTTTGCTGTGTGAGACGGCGCATTGTCGTGTAACAAAATCACTTTGCCATGTCTTCTGGCCCATTCCGGTCGTCTTTCGATTAATGCGTGGTTTAAATTAATCATTTGTTGGCGATAGCGTTGTGTATTAACGGTTTCGCCAGGCTTCAAGAGTTCATAATACACAATACCGCTCTGGTCCCACCAGACACAGAGCATGGTCTTCTTGCCGAAGCGATTTGGCCTTGGTGTTGATGGACCGGCTTCGCCAGGTGAAAGCCACGATTTTTTCCGCTTCGGGTTTTCAAAATAAATCCATTTTTCGTCACCCGTCACAATTCGATACAAAAATGATTTCCTTTCGTGGCGTTGAAGCAGTATTTCACAAGTGACTTTGCGATTTTCCATTTGACGTTCATTCAAATCGTGTGGAACCCATTTACCGAGTTTATTGATCTTTCCCATTACTCGTAAACGTCTGCTGATTGTTTCTTGTGATATATGTAATGCTTCTGCTAATTGCCGTTGAGTTTGAGTTGGGTCATCATCCAATAATTCCTGCAATTGCTCGTCTTCGCATTTTTGTGGTCTACCAGAGCGCTCACTGTCTTTCACATTGAAATCACCACTTTTAAATTGTCGAAACCATGTCTCACATGTTCTAATCGATGGAGCGTGTTCACCATATGTTTCTACTAGCAAACGATGACTTTCAACAGCCTTTTTCTTTTGATTAAATAAAAAAAGCAATGCGTGCCGCAAATGTTCTTTTTCAGGCACAAAACTCGACATGATCACTGAACGATAAAACAAAGACGCTAGTTTTTGGCGGACTCAACTTGTGTGTGTTTGTAGTTTTAAATGTCAGACGAACAAAATGATGTATGTGTCAAATTAATACGCTGCGTACTTTTCGCTGGCGACATCTCTTAGTTAAACTGGAAAAAACTTATGCATACACCTGGTATATATATGTGTGTATATGAAAAGGAGGTTTTCAGGACTTTTCCGAACATTCTAGTTTTATTGTATAGATGTTGAATACGTTTTACGCAGATAACAAAGCCACCAAAAAAATTTGAATACAATAGTTATTTCTCAAAATATGGACAATAATATATCATGTGGCAGTTCTCAGGACTAATAAAATTTTTCATTTACACAAGTAAAAAAATTATTTTTACTAGCTATCTCAATTAGATATAATATGTATAAGTAGTAAAGCATTAGATATGTTACGTCCGGGGGACTTCACGAATTCCTCTCTTTCGGGAAGAGAAAAACAACGGCTGCCATAAACGAAGCGCTTCGAACGATCTAAGGAAATCCTAAATAAACAAAATTTTCTCTCGAAATATGTCTCACTATCAAAAAATTGGGATAAACAGCTTTATCGGCACCGACAAGTTTATGACCTACCACTAAAAAATTTTACATTAACAAAAGCAAATTCCTAACGGATAAGAAACGCTTCGGATCGTTCGACGAGGGTGACACTCCCCAAATTGGTGGGGAAACTAAGGAAACGCCAATCAAGAAGAAACGATTGGCGGCCGTTGGCGGCCACACCAATGAATGATTGAGGGTGTGGAACGCCGGAAAATTTTTATTAATTAATTCTACCATTCGCTGGGAAATTTGGAAATATAAAAACAACCACAATTCACAGAACACCGCTCTCCTCCTTCCTCTATATTCACAATTTTCCTAAACTATCATTCGATAAGCCAACACGAAAATCCATCACGCCCTCAGATATTCCCACCCCTCCGGAACCCTTTAAAAACCGCGACTTGGAGCGAATCGCTCTCTTCTTCCTGCTTCATCGTTACATTCATGGTCTGCACCATCCGAAATTATTGCAGTTAGACTCTGTGCGCGATTTTATTATTTTCGAGTGACTCAACGATCCAGCCTGGCAATTGCATTCCTCAATCGTCACCAGCGGCCGCTGCAACAAAAGTAAGTCTAAGTTTATCAATTTTTTCCCCCGCGGTAACTGGCAGTTTGGTTCGCGACTTCTACTTATTTATCTCCCTAAACACTCCAACATTCCAAATTGGCAAGCCGCCGATTAACTCGGTGAAGCTGCCTTCCCCAATTTTTCCACACTCCGACTTGGCAAGCCGCCGATTAACTCGGTGCCTCCCCCGATTCCACAAAATTCTATTCCACAATCTTCTAAGCTGGCAAGCCGCCGATTAACTCGGTGAAGCTGCCTCCCCCGATTCCACAACATTCCAACTTGGCAAGCCGCCGATTGACTCGGTGAAGCTGCCTTATCTCGATTCCTCAATTTCTCTTTTATCTGACTCTCTTTTATATAGTGAACCAAACAAATGCCATCCGGAACGGGCGAACGAAACGGGCATTGCGACACCGTCGAGAGAAATCGAACAAGCGGATTCGTCGCGAAACCTGCCACGCCGAAGAACTCGCGGAGCGATTAGTAGAAGTAGAGCCGGGACTAGCCAACATCTCGCTGCATCAATACGCCTCCGCCCTCCGCTCCGCGGCCGAATTCGAGAACCAATGTACTCCGGAAAACTTTGACGTGGAGAAGTTTTTTAACCTCGTCCGTCAATTTCCTCGCTCTCCCACCCATCCACCTCCTGGCACCTTCTTTATCCAACGAAAATTTAAACCAGACAAGCAATTCTGGGACCAAATCTTCAAGCACAAAATAACCGATACCATCCCTATGTATATTTCCCGTGACCCTCTTCCCTACCTCGTCCCAATCAAAGCTTTCCGCACCGTGCACCCTAATCCCCCTCCACACTTGCAACCCGATCCCATAGACATGCTCGCGATCACCAACTTTTTGCCCCAATTGGAAAAATTGGGCATATAAGTCCAGATTTTCCTTGTCCGCGGTTATTTTCTTATATTTTTTATGTATAAACCTTCTTTTTGTAACGATACCTCAACCCTTTTTAATGTACACCCACAGAATATTGTAATCCATTTTTATCATTTATTATTAAATTAGTTAATCAAAATTCGGTCTTAAATTTTTTTTCTCTCCTAAACTTGACCCCGCGCCATTCCCGGCTCCCTGAGGATCGCACTAGGTCCATCCCTGGTCAAAGAGATTCGGTTCTCTGACCTAAAACGGACCGATAGCGCGGGCGCAGGCAAGGGTAATAACGTCACCGACGCTGATCCGATCCCTGCCCCCTTAACGCGCGTTCGACTCGCGGATCGGCATCACGACGTCGTTCCGCGAGAACAGGAGAGGTTCCGTGCGTCCACCCGAGTTCTCCTCCTCCTGACGAGAGATATTATCTTTCGTCCAGAACACGGACGTAACAGATATATGTTTATGTAAATTAAAATTAAAAAAAATTATGAAAATTTCTTGTATGTCCCGAAAACTGTCTTTCATTAGATTAATATGTTCACAAGGCATTTTACAGACCTATATAGTTATTCATCAAAAAACAAAATTTTTCTACATTTTATGCTTTTTCATAAAGAAATAATAAAAGAAATAATATTAATATCATGAATTAATATTGTTATGTAGTATAATAATTATGCAGAATACTGATATTGTATAAAAATTACATCACCTGAAAACACCTTTCAAATGAATATCGGGTTAATGATTTGGCAGTTACCAGTCCCATAAATTTTCTAAATAGATCATACAGGATTGATCTATTTCGTATATTATTATCATATAAAGTAATAATATATTAACATTTATTCTATATATTAAAATTATTCTATATATTAAAATTTGATTAATTATAATATAACAGTATAATACGTATTTATAATTAACACATTTTTATAATTTATAAAACATTTACAACTTTTTATCAAAAACATGAAGTTAACTTTTAATAAATACTTAACAGAAAATAAATAAAATCATACACTGATTATTAACGATTATTAATGATTATTAACGATTTATTAATGAGTATTAATAATATTATTTAATCAATAAAGATATTGATAAATTTTATTATATTATAAGTGAAAACTTCAAAAGCAATCTCAGTAAAAAACAAAATTTTGTGAAATTTTAATCAAGGGTTAAAATGTATATTCTATGGTAAAAACAATTCTTGAAAAACAATTCAAACATACAAGTCTTAAAGATGTCTTAAAGATATCAAGAACAGTGATATCAAAAAAAGAAGAAAGATACTACAAAGATGTCTTTATCATTATATAAGAAACCGTCTTCAATTTATAATTTGAATTATGTTAACATCACACGTAAATACACCTTTGAGTACTAAACAATGCAATTATTTATCTTTAAATACAAGATTATTATTAGTTGTGTTACTTTTTTCTATATTTTAATAATAGATATCGATGTTCAAAGACATATACAAATCATAATTATATATGCAAATCAAATTTTTTAAATTGAATAAAATAGCTGGATTTATGTTACGTTTTATAAAACTATAAGTAATATTTGTCTGTGGTTGATAATTTACGTCTTCACGTAGATTATGTTGCAATAAATTGATGAAGGTGAACTTATTTCATAGTTTGTTAGCAATACTTTGAGTTAGAAGATTCGATATTTTAATTTATCAATTTCTATCTTTTGCATGAAGTACTTGAAAGTTATGTGTCATTTGAAAATACATACATACATTTAATACGTTTTGGAATTGTTTAGCATTTTAACAATTAAATGCATATTCACAAGTAATGCATATATTTACATATTTTAAATTATATTTAAATTATATATGTCTCATATAAGATACATAGACTATAGCATATATTCTTTCAATAGATAATAATATTGAAACATATGGATAAGTGTATATATTTTCAGAATGAAACATAATTTTCAAACACCTTATGTTAAAAATATAATAATAATATTATTATTATAATAAAGATAAACAAAACTAATAATTTTGTATTCATAGATGAATATTAGTATCACGTAATATTATAATAACTCAGAGTCTACATGTTAATAGCATTTTAAGTCATAATAATATATATGTATATATATATATATATATATATATATATATATATATATATATGTTTTTGAATCATTAAAATGCTAAATAATACTAATACTTATCTATAAAAAAGATTAGTACTAGCTGTGTTTTTATTACATCTTTAGTATAAAATTCGAAAACTCTTGTCATTAAAATGCTAAATTGCTATTATTTATCTATAAGCATTTGTGGATGATTAAAGTATGCTTTTCTTCTTGATAATAACTTGATTGAAGCATACGAATTTAAATGTATACATTTACAAAATGTCACATAGCTTTCAAACACTTTATATTAAAAATGCAGTGAAAAACATGATACATTAAAGAAAATACAATTAATAATTTCGTATTTAGTATTGTATAGCACTTTAAGATTTAAACATATATTCACATATAACAGCATATTTTAAATTATGTTAGCATTATATAGCATATAACAGCATATTATGTTAGCATTATGCTAACATATATGTTAACATTACATATTTTTATATAGCATTACACATCTTTAAATCTTTAAAATGCTAAAATGCAAATACATCTTTACAGATATGGCTATTATTAACTGTATTATCTTTCCATAGTTTAATAATTTAAATAAACGTTCAAAAAATATCCAAATTATTTGATTCTTTAAATCTAACAAAATTGAATATAACATGCTTTTTTTAATTGGCATTAGTATTAATACATATGAATCTAAATGTATTTATTTACAAAATGACATATAACTTGCAAACACTTTATATTAAAGCGGCAAATTGATCTTTGAATTAAAAGAAAATTTTCTATCTCAGGATATCACTAATAAGATGTGAAATGAGTTCATTTTCAACAATTAACTATAACCCACATGAAAGCATAATGAACCAACTATAAGGCAATGTCAACAATAGCTAAGTTGCAATATAAAATCATCAAATTATTTAACAAATTCGATAACATAAAAATGTTATCAAATTTGTTAAATAATTTGACGATTTTGATATATTTTTGAATACCAATTTAGATTATTGAAACGTAATATAGATAAAATGACGACTAACGATCTTGTATCTATAGATAAGTTTTGGCATTTTAAAGACTCAGAGACTTAGAGATATATTCACATTTATACAATTGAAATTGCTATAGTTACAGCTGAGTATGTCGCAGAGAAAATGTTAAACAATGCTAATATGTACCTATAGACACAAGATCATTATTAGCTGTACTTTTTTCAGTACATTTTAAACATTTCTTTAGAAAATAATGTTTAATGATTGTGTAAATCTGAAAAAACATACAAATTCATATGCTAACATTACTGTGACAAAATGGCATGATAATCGTGTATGTATTGATAAGTATTTATATTCGATAGCATTTTAAGGACACAGAGACACAGAGACGTATCTATTTAATGATAACATATAATTTAATATATGTTATTATTATATGTAACTACATCTCTGAATTAGCATTAAAATGCTAAACAATTCTAATTCATAAATATATATATGTATTTTCAAAATGACACATAGCCTTCAAACACTTTATGCAAAAGGTAAAAATTAATTCTTGATGAATTGAAGCCATGTTCTTAATTAAATCATCACGGCCAAATTATGGAATAAGTCCATTTTCAATAATTTACAGCAACATAAATTGTATCAGGATACAATCAACCATAAACGAATGTTCATAATAGTTTTAGAAACTTGTGACATAAATCTAAAAAATTTATATAGTTTAGAATAATATGATATAAACATTGATTTCTATTATACTATATATTTCGAAAATACAAAAAAAGAATAGAACTGATAATAATCTTGCATCTATAGATTAGGTTATGTAAGTTACAAGTCCATATATTTCGCGACACGTCAACCATTTATTGAGCAAGGAAATTTGTTTTATTTAATTTATCAAGGATTGTATTACATCTTTAAGACAAAATGTATCGAACCTAACCTAACCTCGAAACTGTATTACTCTATAAATATATACATTTATACAAATATATACATTTAAATTCATATACTGGATTATAATATATTTAGATAGAAGATCATTGTTAGCTTTCCATGTCATCTGTAACATTCTATTTTTAGTTTAAAGTTTAAAAATCATGTGTATTTTGAAAATATATGATTTCATAAGTTTCAATATTATTGCTGACTAAGAGACGAACAGAATATAATCTTATACGTAATTATTTGCATTGTTCATTATTCTAATGAAGCGGAGACGTATCATATGTAATAACATAATTTAAAGTATGATATCATTAGAGCCATTCTATAATAGGTTTCCTACAATAAGCTATTAGTAATAAATCATAAGTCAGAAAATAAGAATTGACCAATCATAGTTGAGTATTCTTATTACATTTAATCTATGATTGGTCAATTCTTAGCTACAAACTTATAATCTATTACTAATAGCTTATTGTCAAAAGCTTGTTCTACAATACGTCGCATGTCAGTGTCACAAACCGCAAGCCACAAGAATTGCCTAACCAATCACAGACGAATGTGAAGAATACTTGATTGTGATTGTTCTTACAGTCCACAGCCCACCACAGACGATTATAGAACAAATTATAGAACATTATAGAACAGATCTTAATAGGCTATCGGATGTCGGAACGCAACTATCCTGGTTCAATGAGGAGATGCTCGCCTATGAAAAATAAATTTTCTCATTGAATCAAC
The DNA here is from genome assembly GCA_024349325.1 of Pogonomyrmex californicus. Taxonomy (NCBI): domain Eukaryota; kingdom Metazoa; phylum Arthropoda; class Insecta; order Hymenoptera; family Formicidae; genus Pogonomyrmex; species Pogonomyrmex californicus. Next base: position 244,641 of record JAECZD010000046.1, read on the forward strand.
GTGTGTGTTCTGACATCCGACAGCGACGTATTGAAGAACAGGGCTAATATCAGATTCACACTGCGTCCGAAATCCGACATACGACAGTCCGATATCTAATAAAAGATTTCATTTTTTAAGATTCCTACATATCAATACCTCCAGAAAATATGTTTTTGTATTGAATATCGGACGTCGTATGTCAGTTGCCGGTTGCAATGTGAATCCTGCATAAGGCCTAATATGTTAATTTCCGATCTGTTCTTTTTAACTGAACTGGCTGCACTAGTTCAGAATTTATCTTTCTTCTTCCAGTGTAAGAAAAAAGAATAAACTATACAGCCAGTTCAGCCAAAATAACAGACCTTAGGTCTTTTTACTAATCGTTATTTGATCATCATGCACGTTATATACTTTACAAGCGTAAAAATTATTAGTAACAGAGTTGCAAATAGAATAAGAACAATTTCTTCAAATATGTTCCAAAAATAAGAGAGAATTGTGTAATATGGTCGATATCACTAATAATAAATTTGTAATCTATAAAATTGTTTTATCATTTTATACAAATGATTTGACCATGCTATAATTGCACAAGATATTTTGATTAATTTATTGATAATATGATAACGGTTAGTTTCCTCAAGAAAATTAGTATCCACGATTTTTCGAATTTTGCGACCGCTAATACAACGTTCTTTTTGAATAAAAGAAAGTCAGTAAACTTCAAACCGTTTGTTTGCGATGTTTAACGAAAGAAGTAATATTCAGCAAAATAGAATCATCGTTGAATCAATACCATAGAGATGAAATTTTCAGGATCGATTCGAAAAATGCCATTGCGTATTATAATACATGTTAGTGTGTTTAAGTTGATTTCGAGAATAAAACAATTTATATGTACAGACTAACTTAATTATACCACCTAAATTTGAGATTAATGTAATATAAATCATATCAAAATTATATCATGCACTTACTATGCAACAGCACTTTTTGAGTTAGTCCTAAAAATTCGATCTATATGGAAATATCGTTATATCATATTCTTATTTCACAAAGCATTCATTTCTTATTTCAAGCCTTAAAATTGAATAAGGATTTCTGTTTCTTGTTTTTTTGAGATAATAATGATAATAATGTTCTCCTGTACATTTGCAGTTATAATACATAACTAAAATTTTTACAAAATAGTATCGAAGGCGTAATGCTGGCGTGGAAATCCACAGCGGTATGGAACGCGAATCACAGCGAAAAAACCAAAAGAAAAGTCATTCATTCTATTCGTTCTCATGCTGTGATTGGTTTGCGCATTCCATTCCATTGCCATAGGATTTCCGCGCCATGGCACGCCAGCCTTAATTTAATCATCAGAAATATCGTACAATATAATTCTATTCAAGTTATTTATTAGGCATTTGAGAGGGCCGTCTTTATCTTATCATATATACTTATATAATTGCTGGTAATTTTTACGATAGATTAAGTGAAATGGCATGAGTGATAAAAAAAAAGACGGTAGATGTAACATATTTTGTTTTATAACACGTCGGAACACGTTTCTATTCCATATGCGAGATACTGAAGTATCGTAATACACGGGAAACATCCAGGATATTCCGATTGTATTTATATTAATAATATAGTTTTAATTTTATCGGTAGTTATACTACACATATGTGTGTGTGTGTGTGTGTGTGTGTGTGTGTGTGTGTGTGTGTGTGTGTGTGTGTGTGTGTGTGTTTGCATGCACTAACTACTACCAATAAAGGAGAGTTATTTGGGAATTAAGAAATAATTTCAAAAAAAGTTAAGGATACCAGCAGCGTGTGCTTACTTTAATATATTCGGTTTGTATAAACATTGAAAAAGATATTTTGTATGCCAGATTCAAACGAAAGGTCAGAAAAATTTAATTGTACGAAATGGTGAGTTGAAGAAGATTTATAATTTCTACCTAATTAATTTAACACAATCTTAAAGTGCTAAAAATCGTTACAACTAAGCTTGATAATTTATTCTAAGTTTTAATTCTGCAAATACGAACTTATGCAAATGCTTTATAAATTTAATGCAATGCATCTATTTCAAGTACATTATAAATGATATAAATGTTGCTTTCAAGAAGTTTTCTTGACGAGAATAAAAAATGCAACGTAAGGCGAATTTAACGGGACAGCGACAGAAGCGCAAATAAAACTTTTATGAAGCATAAATTGGAACAGCGAAACGTAAGACAGACGATTATCCCTTAAAACGCTTATTTTATTTCCCGTTATTCTAATCTATGCTTCCTAAATGTTTTGTTTACGTTTCTGTAACTCTCTTTTTACGTTCGATGATTTTCTTATGTTATATTCCAACTCTTATTTTCAACAGGAAGACAATTAATGCTTTTTGTGTACATAGGTAATCGTGAAATGCTTAATAATATTGCAAGAAACTTAAATTTAGAAATACCACTTGTACAATTAAATAAAAATATTGGTGAGAATTGTAATTTTTATCTATTATAATGTAATAAGTAGTATTACGGCACAAACTTTACAATAACATTGCAGAAATATTATAACATTGCATCAATGTTGCTACAAAGTGCTGTACGAGATAGCACACTTATTATAATACTTTTTTTTTTGATAATAATCCTGATAATTTTATAATCGAAATGATTAATAATTCACAAACTGCTTCTGAAGATGTGACTATTGATAAGATGAATAAACATGTATTGAATGCGATTGAATGCGTAATACAGTCTCTGCCCAACGCACTGCCGGAATACAACCTACAAAAAGATCAATCTGATATGATAAATAATAACCTTGACATAGATTGTCCAACAATTTCGTTCATTTGAAGAATTAAATGATGTCCTTTCAAGTAACAATTTAAATACGGAAGAAAATAACAATAATTGTTAAGATCATAAGATGCATAAGATAGAATCGTATGCTACTTATAATAGTGATGACGATCTAAACACGGATCCTGATTATTACTACAGTAAAGATACAGACAGTTTTGAAGAAGAAAACGAAAATTCTGCTCAATCACATTTGGAAAATATCTCATCTCATAATAATACTAAAAGTAGTTTAGAGACATCTTTAAATGTGTCTGGACAGAAAATATGTGATGACATGAATTTACATGTAGAAAGTGCAAAACCTAAAGATGGAGGGAAAAGAAACTTCTGTTATTATTGTAAAAAAATGCAATTAAAAATAGCTAGACACCTCGAACATGTGCATAAAAATGAAGAGGAAGTAAAAAAGTTTCTTTTATTACCAAAAGGTATTAATACTATTGATGCATACAGCCGAACGCATGCACAACACACACACACACACACACACACGCGCGCGCGTGTGTATTGAACGTTATTGAACGAGTATATTTTAGTATTTTATGGATTATAAATTTTATAAGTAGCAGTCAGTTAATATCAGTCAAAATGTCAGTTAATAACATTCGGTTTCATTTACATATTCATGATTAACATATTCAGTAAAAAATGCTTTCTATATCATACATAAAAAATATTTCTACTAAAGATAGATATGGATCATAATTTCTTTCAAAATTTTTTATGCAGAATAAAAAACTAAGAAATGAGTGAAGAGAAAAAATCAATAATGCGAAGAGCTATTGTTTTAACTGTGCTTTGCTTGCGTAGATTTTGTTCTTTCATTACAAACAAAGTTTATATAAATATGAACACCTATTCAATGTACTTTCACATTTCAATAGTTTTATGAACAAAATATTACATCTACATATAGAGCAATATAACGAATTGTTCATTTGTACAGACGTACAGAGTTGTTCATAACTGCACAGGCTTCAGCAGCGTAATCGCTTACCTATTAATTGTATTACAACTAAGGCGCTATGAAGTTTATTGAGAAGAGGATATACAAGTAATTAATGTCGAAACCTATGTAGTTGTGCGCGCCTGTATGAGTAGGCTATATAGCCTATCGTATTGCTCTATATGTAGATGTAACATCCATGAAATTATTGAAATGTAAAAGTGCATAAATAATTTCAAATGGCTCCATGTATAACCATATGGAGTATGGTCATATATATATATATATATATATATATATATATATATATATATATATATATATATATATATATATATATATGAATATATATGAGAGAGAGAGAGAGAGAGAGAGAGAGAGAGAGAGAGAGAGAGAGAGAGAGAGAGAGAGAGAGCAACCCGCAGTGAGTTCATCACATTATTTAGCAAAAAATACATTAATGACCAATGCATACTTTATTATTTAATTATATTCCACGGTATCTATATATTTTATACATTTATACATTTCAGCACTTAAAGCGCACTAATTCCAAAATTGCACCCATTAACTGCATAAATTTGCATTTTCTATATTTGAGGTTTCTATTACATTTGTTATAAATTTAATTAAATTTTTTATTAGTTTCTCCATTTCTGTCTTTTATATTAGGCAACAAAGAAAGACAGAAAATTATTGAGCTCCTTAGATGAAGAGGAAATTACATATTTAACACGAATCCTTCATATAATAACGGAGAATTGTTAGTTTGTAGAAGACCGACTGAATCTAGGAAAAGGACTGCATGTGATTTTATATGTTGTGCTGCATGTAAAGGGTTTTTCACCAAAAATAACATACGTCATTATTTTAAAGAATGCATACACAAGACAGTCGGCCGATCTGTCAAAGTACTTGGGAGAAAAGTTCAAGGTCGAATTCATGAATGTGCAAATTCCATTTTAAGAAATATTGTATTTCCAGTATTAAGAAAAGATATAATAGATATAATTAGATTGATTAGATATGATTAGATATGATGAACTATTAATCATTTACGGAAATAAATTATATTTAAAATACAAACATCAACATCAACAAGATATGATAAGATCTCGTTTGAGACTACTAGGATTTCTACATGCCCTACGAAAAGTTAATAAAAATGTGACAGATTTTTTTCAGTCTTTATCATCCATCAAAATATGATGATTGTATTACAGCTGTAAATGAAGTAGCAGGTTTCAAATCAAATACAAAAATCTATACAGCTCCTTCTATTGCTTCAAGACTTGGTACTCTTTTAAAGCAGATAGGAAATTTAAATATTGCTGAATGCATCAAACGAAATAATTGGGATGAAAAGAAGAATACAGAAAACTTTCTAAAATTACTGCAAAAAGATTTTAGTGTAACTGTAAATAAAACTGTTGAAGAATCGATATTACAAGCTAAACGTTATCAATTACAAGAGTTACCATCATTAGACGATATTAAATTATTACATAACTTTTTGCAAACCAATAGACGTTCAGCGTTTCAACGATTTAGTGATGAATTTACGTATGGTGCCTGGCGACAGTTAGCACAATTTACTTTAATATCCGTTCAAGTATTTAATAGACGAAGAGCCGGGGAAATAGAATGAATATCTATTGATGATTACAGACATCAAGAAGGTATAAATGAGAAAACAAATCCAGATTTATACACGTCTTTATCTGATGAAGATCGAGAAGTATGTACCTAACTTTATGTATATGTTTACATATAATTTGTATATTTTGTATAAAAAATTATAAAAGATTCAAAGTTATTAACGTTAGTTATTAGCGTTAGTTATTAGCATTATTAAGGATAACACAAATATAACTAATCGCAAATAATACACAAATTTCTAAATATATATCACAGGTTGGCATAAAAACAGTATAATTAATGATTATCTACGATATAAATGAAAATAATTACAAATAAATTTAAAATAAAGTGAGTGATTTAAAAACATTATTGTAAGATTGATTTTAATATAAGATTTTCGATATTACGATTTTGAATTCCTAGTTAAATACGATACAGTAATCATGGCACAATAAAAGATATTATTCGTTAAAAATATTGATGTTGAAAGCTATTTTTTCAAAATAATGTTTTGTGTGATATAATTTTATAAATAATTTATAATATACATATAGACCTCTTGTTTTTATTTACTAAATCATGATTCATACTTAATGCCAATATGTATTTAGACAACGCACAATTTAACAATTGTTTATTAAAATTAAAATTAATACTATTATTAAATTTAATTATTATCTAAAAGCAAATTTAGAAAAGTCGGTTTGCCGGCTTTATTAATGTATACTAATGTATACTAATGTATATTAATATACATTAATATTTTTAAGGTGTACATATTATAAAATTAAAAAATAACGTGTACATATTATAAAATTAATAAATAATAAATATATTATAAAAATTTATATAAATAATAAACTCTTTATTAAATATTTCAGATAGCTAAGAAATACGTAAGATTTCTCATTAGAGGAAAGCTTGGGAGATCTGTACCCGTCCTTCTAGATTGTGAAATGAAGAAATGTACAGATTTACTTCTACGATATCGCAAAGAAGCGAATATACCCGATAAAAATCCATATATTTTTGCTTTACCGGGTTATGATAAAAAACGTTTCAAATATATAAGGGCATGTGATCTATTGCGCCATTATTCTTTAGAATGTGGAGCAAAACTGCCACTCAGATTACGGGGTACAAAACTCCGTAAACATATCGCAACACGGTGCATTACGCTAAATTTATCTGATCGTGATGTAACAGATTTTGGCAAGTTATCTAGGTCATGATAAAAGTATTCATCTGCAACATTACCGTCAGTCTATTCCACAATTGAAATTATTAAAATGTCAAAATTACTCAAAATAGCACAAGGCGAAGATCAAGATATTGAACAAGATATTGCAGATGATAATCTGCAGATTAATGCAGAAGACAATAATTTTACACAAAATGAAGAGCTTCAAATGGAAGCTCACGATGATGGAAACAATACTGATGATTCTGATACAACTTGTGGAGCAGTAGAAAATGTGTATGGAAAAAAAGGCGTAGTAGTTAGTATATATACTTGTATATTTCTACATACCAATCTTACAATTATGATTATTATACTTCATATTATTTACGAAATCTCTTGTAATAAATTTTAACTTTTTATAGTATCTCCATATGTATGACTAAGTGTATAAGATGGACAGAGGAGGAATGTAATATAATAACTACGTCATTTCAACAAGAAATGAAAGAGCGACGTTTACCTTCGGGTAGACAAATGGTTGAAATCAAAATGAAGAACAAATGTTTAAACCGCCGCACCATTCCTCAAATTCGAAGTTGGATACATAACCAAATTTTTTAAAAATCGAAATCAAAATAGTAATGATTAATAGTTTACGGGAAATAATATACGTTCATGACATACATTTTATGTTATGTTTGTGTTAATTTTATACGATTATTAGTTTTTTATAAATTTTATATTAATAATTTTATTTTACACGTTTATTTTATGTTTTCTTTGAATAGTTGTCATATTTATTTTGAATATGTACTCTGATATAAAAAACATTTTGTATTAATAATATAAAGCATTTTTATTTAAATTTATTAATAATAAATATATAAATTTGAAAATATTATTGTTTTCAACTTTACCTATCACAATATTTATTTAATTACATTATAGTATTTATATATTTACATGTCTTATAGTCCTATTTTTGAAACCATTTGCTTTTCAATTATCAACAATATTTTTATTAGACAACATTATAACTTCAATTATATTTTTGTTTTTATTTTTATAGATATTTTTATAGATTCAGATTACAAATACAGCTCAGATTAAATACAAATATCGGATCGTATCTTTTACTCTTTATTTTCCGAAAGTGTACAGAAAAAGAGGACATAAGACTGCGATCTCGCTCTATCAATTCGAAACTCGATTTTAGTCAGAAGGCATATCTAATAGATAATATATCCAGTAGAAGGTATATTCTTATAAGATCTATAATATCATCTATGTATAAATTATAGTCTTGTTTTTTATGAAATTGTCAAAATAATTGATTTTGATTGATAATGTTTATAGAAAATCTTTTCCAAAGACATTATGAATGAGTTATAAGACGTTTTAAAAATGTCAAAACAATATCTTTCTAATAGTTTTTTTAAGTGAATAAAATTCTGTATAGATAAAGTGATATCATAAATCTTATAATACTGGGTATACCTTCTGACCAAAATTAAGTTTCGAATTGATAGAGCAAGAGAGCAGTGTCTTACCAGGTGTATGCATAAGTTTTTTCCGGTTTTTTAGTAAAAAAAGACACGTAATTTTCAAGGGAAATTAATTTTTTTTTAATTCAAAATATTGGCCATCGGCTTCTACACATTTCGCTCATCTTTCAGGTAATTTATGAATACCATGCCAGAAAAACTGCTTGTCTTTTGCGGCAAACCATTCATTGGGCCATTTTCCAACTTCCTCGAAATTGCTGAAGTGCTGCTCTGCGAGCGCGTGCCCCATTGATGCGAAGAGGTGATAGTCAGATGGCGCCAGGTCTGGGGAGTACGGCGGGTGCGGAAGGATGTCCCATCCAAGCGATTTCAAGGTGTCTTTCACTGGTTTTGCTGTGTGAGACGGCGCATTGTCGTGTAACAAAATCACTTTGCCATGTCTTCTGGCCCATTTCGGTCGTCTTTCGATTAATGCGTGGTTTAAATTAATCATTTGTTGGCGATAGCGTTGTGTATTAACGGTTTCGCCGGGCTTCAAGAGTTCATAATACACAATACCGCTCTGGTCCCACCAGACACAGAGCATGGTCTTCTTGCCGAAGCGATTTGGCCTTGGTGTTGATGGACCGGCTTCGCCAGGTGAAAGCCACGATTTTTCCGCTTCGGGTTTTCAAAATAAATCCATTTTTCGTCACCCGTCACAATTCGATACAAAAATGATTTCCTTTCGTTGAAGCAGCATTTCACAAGTGACTTTGCGATTTTCCATTTGACGTTCATTCAAATCATGTGGGACCCATTTACCGAGTTTATTGATCTTTCCCATTGCTCGTAAACGTTTGCTGATTGTTTCTTGTGATACATGTAATGCTTCTGCTAATTGCCGTTGAATTTGAGTTGGGTCATCATCCAATAACTCCTGCAATTGCTCGTCTTCGCATTTTTGTGGTCTACCAGAGCGCTCACTGTCTTTCACATTGAAATCACCACTTTTAAATTGTCGAAACCATGTCTCACATGTTCTAATCGATGGAGCGTGTTCACCATATGTTTCTACCAGCAAACGATGACTTTCAACAGCCTTTTTCTTTTGATTAAATAAAAAAAGCAATGCGTGCCGCAAATGTTCTTTTTCAGGCACAAAACTCGACATGATCACTGAACGATAAAACAAAGACGCTAGTTTTTGGCGGACTCAACTTGTGTGTGTTTGTAGTTTTAAATGTCAGACGAACAAAATGATGTATGTGTCAAATTAATACGCTGCGTACTTTTCGCTGGCGACATCTCTTAGTTAAGCCGGAAAAAACTTATGCATACACCTGGTATGTCTTCTTTTTCTGTACATTTCCGGAAAATGAAGAGTAGAAAATACGACGCGACAGCCAAACCTGGAAAGACAAATTATGCGCAGTCTGCTATAAATTTCTGATGCTAGAAAGGCAAGAGATTGCAAACGAACTTTGTAATATCTGACAATGTCACCAAATTGCTGTTAGAAACTTGACAGAATCTGTTAACATTCTATGCCAACAGATTGGCAGCAGAAAACGAGCAAACCCTGAAATTTGTCAGATTGTCGACAGAAAGCGAGTAGGACCTGTGCACAATAGGGTCTGCTCGATTTTTGCTGCCAGTTGGCACAGAATATCAACAGGTTCTGTCAACAGAATGTAAACAAGAACACAGTCTGCTAACATTTTCTAATCAAATCTGTTAATTTATCGACATTTTGCTAACATTTTGTTGACTAGAGATACATCTATCTCTTTAAGAGAAAAGTTTCCATATATTACAAGATATATGCATGTCTTGAATTTATCTATGAAATATGTTTATTAAAAAAGCAAAAGATTTATATCTCATATACATTTGTATTTAATCTGAACAGTATTTGTAATCTGAATATCTATAAAAGAACAAAAATACAATTAAAGCTATACTATTGTGTAAGCTATATTATTGTGTAAAGCTATATTATTGTGTAATAAAAATATTATTGACAAAACGCAAATGATTTCAATACAAAAGAACCAAAAGAGACATGTGAAAATATATAAATACTATAATGTTATTATATAAATATTATAACAGGTGAAGTTAAAAATAATAATACTCTCAAACTTATATACTTATTATAAATTTATTATTTATAAATTATAATATAAATGCAAAATGCTTTTTATACCTGAGTATATATGCAAAAGATATGACAAGTATTCAAAATACAAAGAAAAAGTAAAACGTATAAAATAAAACTATTAATATAGAATTCGTACAAAATTAATAATCATTTAAACTTAATACAAATATAACACAAAATGTAATTATGAATATAAATTATTTCTCCCAAAATTTGAATAATGTTTATTTTGTGATTTCAATTTTTTAAAAATTTGGTTAAGTATCTAACATCGAATTTGAAGAACGAAACAGCGATTTAAACATTCCTCCTCCATTTTGATTTCGATCACTGTTATTCGAAGAAACGTCGTTCTTAGACGATTCGTTTACCCGAAAGAATGTCGATCTTTTATTTCATGTTGAAGTGACGCGGTTATTATATTATATTCTTCCTCTGTCCACGTTATATGCTTGGTCGTGCCATATGGAGATGCTATAAAAAGTTAAACTTATTACAAGAGGTTTTGTAAATAATATAAAGTATAATAATCATAATTGTAAGATTTGATATGTAGAAATATACAAATACATATACTAACTACTTTGTCTTTTTTTTTACCATACATGTTTTCTACTGCTCCATAAGTTGTATTAGAATCATCAGTATTGTTCCCATTATCGTAATCTTCCATTCGAAGCTCTTTTGTGTAAAATTATTATTAGAAAACATTACTGTAGAGACATTAACCTGCAGATTATCATCTGCAACGTCTTGTTCAATATTTTGATCTTTGTTTTGTGCTATTTTGAGTAGTTGCGACATTTTAACAATTTCAATTTGTGGACTGAACTGGCAATAATGATGCAAATGGATATTCTTATCATGATCTAGACAACTTGCAAATTCTGTTACATCATGATCAGAAAAATTTAGCGTAACGCATCGTATCGCGGCATGCTTATGGAGTTTTGTGTTCCGTAATCTGAGTGACAATTTTGATTCACATTCTAAAGAATAATGGCGCAATAAATCACATGCCCTTATATACTTGAAGTGTTTTTTATCATAATCCGTAAAGCAAAAATATATGGATTTTTCTTGGATATATTCGCTTTGCGATATCGTAGAAATAAATCTATACAGTTCTTCGTTTCACAATCTAGAAAGACGGGTACAGATCTTCCAAGCATAATTTAAACATAATTTATTTCCTTAAATGATTAATAGTTCATCAATCTAATTATATCATCTTCTCTTAATACTGGAAATACAATATTTTTTAAAATGGAATTTGCACATTCGTGAATTCGACCTTGAACTTTTCTTCTAAGTACTTTGACAAATTCGCCGATTGTCTTGTATGTGCATTCTTTAAAATGATGACGTATGTTATTTTTAGTGAAAAATCCAGCACAACATATAAAATCACATACAGTCCTTTTCCTAGATTCAGTTAGTCTTCTGCAAACTAACAATTCTCCGTTATTGTATGAAGGATCCATGTTATGTAATTTCTACTATTAAGAGATGACAATATAACTAGATTGATTGTATACGATGAACTATTAATCATTACGTAAACAAATTTTGTGTGAAATACAACCATCAACATTAACAAAGTATGATACAATGTAATCATTTGAAATTAATGTACTTTCACATTTTAATAATTTCATGATACATCTACACATAGAGCAGTATGCTCTAGCGTAGCTGTATAGCCTATTCATACAGACGCGCACAACTGCATAGGTTTCATTAATTTAAAACGGTCTCGCTTTCCCGCGCGGAGAGCGGTCAGTCGGTTGCCAGGAGGGGAAGCGAGGACGTTGGACACAGAAAGTTGTTATTAAATTGTTAGGCGATAATTATAACAAATAACGATTGCTTTATTCAACTAACAATGATGCGATGGAATGCACCGAATCTTCGCGTCAATGTTCGTAGCCGTGGACGGGCGAGACGGCGATCGGCGCGTGGATAGCGCGTGGATACAAAATGAGATATCGCTCTGGCGGTCGGCGCGATACTGGTCGCGGCGCGCAGTTCGGTGGCGCGGGGCGCGCGCGGCGGCGGCGGTGTCGCACGTGTTCGTCGCGGACCTTTAAATCGGCGTTGATTGAAACGTACACGCGTGTCGCGGGTGTTGTCGCGAGGGTGGATATTCGCGAGGTCGTCGGATCGTTTAGATCGGAGAACGGGTGTGCCCGTTCCCTGCCGAGAGGGCTCGGCTGACGGGGGGTGCGCCCCTCGTCTGTCTGCGTGAATGCCGAGTGAACTCGGCCAGCCGGGGAGGGCCCCAACTGTGTGCGGAGAAGAAAGTGGCGATGCCGAGTGTACTCGGCCGACCAGGGTGTACCCTGGTGCTCGGAGAGTCGGTATCGGGGAAAACCCCGGTACCCGGCGGAGAAATCTCGGAAACGGCGGAGTCGAGTCGAGCGAACTCGACGCGCTGGGGAAACCCCAGCAACTCTCGGCTTGCCGTGCGAGATACGGAGACGGCTTTCGGCCAGGCCAAGCGAACTTGGCGCGTTGGGGAGGGCCCCAACAAAACTCAGGCTTGTTACCGGTTTCGGACGCTCGCTTCCTTGAGACGAGCTCTCGGAAAACGAGCTAGGAACAGGAGTCAACGAGGAGTGATTTCCTGTGGAGAGCGATGCTTTTTTATACCCGAGATCGATCTCGGTATTTTCGGTCGGATTGGTCGATCTCGGGGTTAGCATCCCTCTCCCCAGGAGCGGAAAAAAGGATCGAGTATAATTGGTTTTTTGGAATAGGAGCGGGGGATGATTAAAGGTAGGGAAGGAATTCGGTGGGAAGGTAACGGCGCGGTGCGGGGGTGGTTACGCGCTTGTGGACGCGGTCGTGGCGCGGTGCGGAACGCTCGCTCGGTTGCGTGGCGCGGCGTCGGTGCGGCGCGGGACGCGTTCACGCTCGGTGATACGGTGCGTGGCGCGGTGCGGAGTGCATTAGCGCTTGTTGGCGCGACGCGTGGCGCGGTGCGAGGAAATACCACGAAAACATACATGTTTTCGTGGTATTCTCCGACGCTTCGGAGTTCGTGTATTGACAGATTAAAAAAGGAGACATTACTGCCTCTTGCGGCCACTGCCGCATTCCGCCTGGTGTTCGGCGGTCCCCGACGGATGGTCGGTCGGGGAAAATCGGAGGAGGAATGGAGCGGAGGGATGCGCTCCGTTACAAATTGTATATCCTTTTCTCAATAAACTTCATAGCGCCTTAAGTTGTAATACATTTAATAGGTAAATGATTATGCTGCTGATGCCTGTGCAATTATAAACAATTCTATATGCCTGTACAAATGAACAATTCGTCATATTGTTCTATATGTATATATAATATTTTGTCCCTAAAACTATTGAAATGTGAAAGTACATTAAATACAAGTGTTCATATTCATATAAACTTTGTTTGTAATAACAAATAAAGAACAAAATCTTTGTAATAATAGATCTTTATAATAATAGATAAAGAACGCAAGCAAAACAAAGTTAAAATAATAGCTCTTTGCATTATCAATTTTTTCTCTTCATTCATTCCTTAGTTTTTTCAATCTGCGTAAAAAACTTTATAAGGAATTATGATCTATATCTATTTCTATATCTGATATAGAAAATATTTCTACTGAATATCATGATTATGTAAATGAAACCAAATGTTGTTAATTAAAATTGCTACTTATGATAAAAATTATAATCCATAAAAACTAAAATATACTTATTCAATAATTATTTATATATTTATTTGTTTAATAATGTGCGTGTGTATGCGTGCGTGCGTGGATGTGTATCTCTGTGTGTGTGTGTGTGTGTGTGTGTGTGTGTGTGTGTGTGTGTGTGTGTGTGTGTGTGTGTGTGTGTGTGCGCGCGCGTGCGTGCGCGCGCGCTGTGTGCGTCAATAATATAAATACTTTTTGATAATAAAAGAAATTTTTTTATCTTCTTATTTTTATGCACTTGCTCGAGGTTCCTAGTTATTTTTATTTGCATTTTTTTACAATAATAATAGACGTTTCTTTTCTTTCCACCTTTAGATTTTGCACTTTCTACATGTAAATTCATGTCAACACATATTTTTTGTCCAAACACATTTAAAGGTATCTCTGAACTATTTTTGGTATTATTATGAGATGAGATATTTTTCAAATGTAATTGAGCAAGGTTTTTTTCTTCAGAATTGTCTGTATCTTCACTGTAGTAATAATCAGGATTCGTGTTTAGATCGTCATCACTATTATAAGTAGCATATGATTCTATATCATTATTATCACAATTATCGTTATTTTCTTCCGTATTTAAATTGTTATTTGAAAAAACATCATTTAATTCTTCAAATGGGAACGAAATTGTTGGATAATCTATGTCAAGGTTATTATTTATCATATCAGATTGATCTTCTTGTAGATTGTATTCCGGCAGTGCATTGTTGGGCAGAAACTATATTACAGTGACGCTTTCAATCCATACATGTCTATTTATGTTATCAATATTCACATCTTCAGGAGCAATTTGTAAATTCTTTATTCATTTCGATCATAAAATTGTCAGCATTATTATCAACTGAAAGAAAAGAACTATTATAATAAATATGCTATCCCGTACAGCACAATATTTGCAGTAACATTGCTGCAATGTTACCACAAAGTTTGTGCCATAATATTGTTTACTACATTACAGTGAATAAAAATTACAATTCTAATCAATATTTTTATTTAACCAGTGGTATTTCTAAATTTAAGTTTTTTGTACTACTATTAAGAATTTCGCGATTACCTGTGTACACAAAAAGCATTAAATGTCTTCCTGGCAAAAATAAAAATTAGAACATAAGAAAAGCATCGAACATAAAGAGAGAGTAATATAAACAAGAAAAAAGAAATAGAAATATAAACAAAACTTTTAGAAGCATAGATTGAAACATCGGAAAATAAAATATGCGTTTTAAGGAATAATCATCTGTCTTATGTTTTGCTGTTTCAATTTATGCTTTATAAAAGTTTTATTTATACTTCTGTCGCTGTCCCATTAAATTCGCCTTACTTTGCATTTATTCTCGTCAAGAAAGTTACTTAAAAGCGACATTTATATCATTTATAATGTAATTGAAAAGGATACATTGTATTAAATTCATAAAACATTTGCATAAGTCTGTATTTGCAGAATTAAATCACTTAGAATAAATTATCAAGCTTAGTTGTGATTTTTAGCATTTTAAAATAATGTTAAATTAATTAAATTTAAATTATAAAACTTCTACAACTCACCATTCCGTATGATTATATTTTTCTGATCTTTGTTTCGAATTTGGGACACAAAATATCTTTTTTAATATTTATACAAGCCGTACATATTAAAAGTAAATATATGCTGTTGGTATCCTGAATTATTTCGAAATTTTTTTTATTGATAGTTATCGTATACGATGAAATGTATATATATATATAAACGTTTAATAATTTAACATCATGCAATTTCAAATAAATATACAATTAGTTACTATTATGTGTTATACATGCATATGTATACATACATTAAAAATCACATAATGATAATAAATTATTAATAATCTAAATACAATCGGCAATATGTTGGATGTTTCTCGCGTATTATGATACTTCGATACTTCGCCTATGAAATAGAAATGTGTTCTGAACGTGTTATAAAAGAACATACATTATATCTACCGTCATTTTTTTTATCTCTCATGCCATTATACTTGATATATAGCGTAAAAATTACTAGCATTATATAAACATATATGTAAAATAAAGGTGGCCCTCTCAAAAATGCCTAATGAAAGCTTGAATAGAATTATATTGTACGATATTTCTGATGATTAAATTAAGGCTGGCGTGTCATGGCGCGGAAATCCCATGGAGCGGAACGGAACGCGCAAACCAATCACAGCATCAGAACGAACAGAATGAATGAGTTTTCTTTTGGTTCTTTTGCTGTGATTGGTTCGCATTCCATTCCGCTGTGGATTTCCGCGCCATGACAGTCAGCATTACGCCTTCAATACTATTTTGTAAAAATTTTAGTTATGTATTATAACTGCAAATATACAAGAGAATATTATTATTATTATCTCAAAAAAAAACAGAAATCCTTATTCAATTTTAAGACTTGAATATTTGTGAAATAGAAATGATACAACGACATTTCCATATAGAATTTTTAGGACTAACTCAAAAAGTGCTGTTGCATAGTAAGTGCATGATATAATTTTGGTATGATTTATATTACATAAAGATTACATTAATCTCAAATTTAAGTGGTATAATTAAATAGTTTAATTTGTACATATAAATTGTTTTATTCTTGAAATCAACTTAAACACACTAACATGTATTATATTATACAACTATGCAATTTTTCGAATCGATGAAAATTTCATCTATATCCTGTTGATTCAACGATGATTCAATTTTACTGAATATTATCTCTTTAATTAAACATCGCGAAGACGGTTTGAAGTTCATTGACTTTCTCTCATTCAAAAAGAATGTTGTACTAGCGGTCGCAAAATTTGAAAACCTATGGATACTAATTTTCTTGAAAAAACTAATCGTTACCATATTACCAATAAATTAATCAAAATATCTTTTGCAATTATAGCATTTGGTTAAATCATTCATATAAAATGATAAAACAATTTTATAGATTACAAATTTATTATTAGTGATATCGTCCATAATACACAATTCTCTCTTATTTTTGGAACATATTTGAGGAAATTGTTCTTATTCTATTTGCAATTCTGTTACTAATAATTTTTACGATTGTAAGGAATATAACATGCATGATGATCAAATAATGATCAGTAAAAAAACTTTAGATTTGTTTTTTTGACTGAACTGGCTGTATTAATTCATAGTTTATCCTTCTTTCTTATACTGGAAGAAGAAAGATAAAGTCTGAACTAGTGCAGTCAGTTCAGCTAAAAAGAACAGATCGAGAAATTAACATATTAGACCTTGTGCAGGATTCACATTGCAACCGGTAGCTGACATACGACGACCGATATTCAATACAAAAACATATTTTCTGGAGGTATTGATATGTAGGATCCTTAAAAAATGAAATTTTTTATTAGATATCGGACTGTCGTATGTCGGATTTCGGACGCAGTGTGAATCTGATATTAGCCCTGTTCTTCAATACGTCGCTGTCGGATATCAGAACACACACGTTGATTCAATGAGAGAATTTATTTTTCATAGGCGAGCATCTCCTCATTGGATTATTAGTTGCGTTCCGATATCCGATAGCCTATTAAGATCTGTTCTATAATGCGTCGTCTGTGGTGGGCTGTGTGGACTGTGTTACGTCCCAAGATGGTGTAGAACGGTTAATGGAATTTGGGAAAGGACATCTAGTGTATTTATGTTCAATGGCGGCGCTGGATATGATTACAAACTATATTTTCGGATTAGAAGCCGCGACCGAGCGGAAATCGCGGGGAAATATGTTTTATTAATATAATAATCGGGCTATGGTATTGTATTGTAAAGTTACGATTGTTGGTATAATTGGTTATGAAATTACGATTCAAAGTTATTTAATGTGGCAGAAAGGAATGATTTCTTGGGTTGTTGTAAAATATAACACGAATAAATAGTTACATTAAAATAATAATAATAAAGAAAATAATAATAATAATAGTAATATAATGATAGTAATGAAATACAACTTAATCGACATAAAAATATGAAATATGTAATAATAATGAGATAAGATGTGAATATGATAATTAAATTCTAAGTTATCTTTGCAATTCATATAAATAATGATATTAAAACAAAGTGAAAATCAACAATATATACTATAAGCAAATCAAATAATATAATATAAGAAAATCAAATAATGTAATATAAGAAAATCAAATATAATATAAGTAAATCGAATAATATAATATAAGAAAATCAAATGCTATAATATAAGAAAATCAGTAATATAGTGTAAGTAAATCGAATAATATAACATAAGAGAATCAAATAATATAATATAAGAAAATCGGAAATATAATATAAGTAAATCGAATAATATAATATAAGAAAATCAAATAATGTAATATAAAAAAATCAGTAATATAATATAAGTAAATCGAATAATATAATATAAGAAAATCAGTAGTATAATATCAGTAAATCGAATAATATAATATAAGAAAATCAAATAATATAATATAAGAAAATCAGTAGTATAATATAAGTAAATCGAATAATATAATATAGTATTAGAAACAATGGTTACCTTAAATTGTTAGAGGTAAGTTATTAAATGAATTAGAATTCTAGTGACTTCGTTTTCCTTTCCTTTACTTTTCTTTTGTGATTGTAAGATTCAGCGGTTTGAGATAGTGACTGCACTCTCTGACAGTTTGGTAACGACTGTGTTCTTCGGAGGTTCGTTCACCACTGCCCCGTCCGCGCCCAAGCCGTACCTCTAGCGTTGGACCAGGCGCAAAAGGGAGGGGCAAACAAAGCACTCCTCGATTGAGCATTTATTTTGTACTACAATTATTTATGAGAAAATAGGAAAATAAAAGAAAGGGAAACCTAATATTTCGAAGATATCATTAATGCTTAAAGGTAAATATTATTATTCAAAACGAGAATTCATTTTCCTTCGTCTTGCGATAAGACATAATTTTATTTTATTACTATTATTATTGTTTTCTTTTAGATGTATAATTTGGGAATATAATTCTATAACTTAATTTTCTTTTCTCGAATCATCTCCTCTTCGGTTCTCGATGCTGCAACTGTAGGAGAGACAAAAGAGCGTTCGATAGCCTTAGTTTATACTACAGGGGAGGTTTATCGCACTCAAATATTTTTAATGTAAACTTTCAAATGAAGGGCCAACTCGGAGAGCCTTTCGTTGCGCAGCAAAATTTAACTGACGACGAAAATGAATTAAATGAATTCTCGCTTTACTATTGATTATCTTAATAATAATAAGAATTATACATAAAAAAAAGAGGAACATATATATATAAAATGGTAAGACTATGAAAGTTATATCCTAATATTTAAATCTTAATATTTAAAATCTCAATATTTATAATCTTATATCTTAATATTTAAAGTTACGCATGCGTTAACCTAAGGTTCGACTGCACCTACATCATTTTGGATGAACGTCCGCAAGTTTTAATTTTCTGCGGACGTTACAACTGTAAGAACAATCACAATCAAATATTCTCTTCACATTCGTCTGTGATTGGTTAGGCAATTCTTGTGGCTTGCGGTTTGTGACACTGACATGCGACGTATTGTAAAACAAGCTTGACAATAAGCTATTAGTAATAGATCATAAGATTGTAGCTAAGAATTGACCAATCATAGATTAAATATAATAAGAATACTCGACTATGATTGGTCAATTCTTATTTTCTGACTTATGATTTATTACTAATAGCTTATTGTAGGAAACCTATTACAGAATGGCTCTAATGATATCATACTTTAAATTATGTTGTTATATATGATACGTCTCCGCTTCATTAGAATAATTAACAATGCAAATAATTACGTATAAGATTATATTATGTTCGTCTCTTAGTCAGCAATAATATTAAAACTTATGAAATTATATATATTTTCAAAATACACATGATTTTTAAACTTTCAACTAAAAATAGAATGTTACAGATAACATTATTAAAAAAAAAGGAAAGCTAATAATGATCTTCTATCTAAATATATTATAATCCAGTATATGAATTTAAATATATATATTTGTATAAATGTATATATTTATAGAGTAATACAATTTCGAGGTTAGGTTAGGTTCGATACATTTTGTCTTAAAGATGTAATACAATCTTTGATAAATTAAATAAAACAAATTTCCTTGCTCAATAAATGGTTGACGTGTCGGGAAATATATGGACTTATAACATAACCTATATAATCTAATCTATAAATGCGAGATTATTATCAGCTCTATTCTTTTTTCGTATTTTCGAAATATACAGTATAATAGAAATCAATGTTTGTATCATATTATTCTAAACTATATAAATTTTTTAGATTTATGTCACAAGTTCTAAAACTATTATGAACATTCGTTTATAGTTGATTGTATCCTGATACAATTTATGTTGCTGTAAATTATTGAAAATGAACTTATTCCATAATTTGGCCGTGATGATTTAATTAAGAACATGTCTTCAGTTCGTCAAGAATTAATTTTCATCTTTTGCATAAAGTGTTTGAAGGCTATGTGTCATTTTGAAAATACATATATATATATTTATGAATTAGAATTGTTTAGCATTTTAATGCTAATTCAGAGATGTAGTTACATATAATAATAACATATATTAAATTATATGTTATCATTAAATACAGATACGTCTCTGTGTCCTTAAAATGCTATCGAATATAAATACTTATCAATACATGATACTTATCAATACATACATGATTACACTTTTTATTAGTCACAATAATGTTATAGCATATGAATTTATATGTATTTTCAGATTTATGCAATCTTTAAATAGTATTTTAAAGAAGTGTTCAAAATGATGTTTTATATTCTATACCCTATAATTTATTTCACGGTATATCAGTGATATCTTGAGAAAGAATATTTTTTTCCTTCAATTCATCAAGGATTAATCTACATTCTTAAGACACTAAATGTGACAAGACACAAAACTATGTGTTTCGAAATTGTGTGTCATTCTGTAAGTAAAAAACTGCTAAAGAAAATACTGCTAATAATAATCTTGAACTTATTAGCATTTTATCTCAGCGACGTATTTAGATGTAATGATAGCAATTTAAATTGTATATATATTTTAATATATTTCTGAGCCTCTAAGTCGTTAAAATGCCAAACAATGCCAAAATGTATCTATATATACAAGATTGTTATTAGTCGTTTCATCTATATCATATTTCAATAATCTAAATCAGCATTCAGAAATATATATTTAAGTGTTCAAATTATTTAACAAATTTAATAAAATATTTATATATGCGTTTCATTTTAATTGTTTTACGCATATATCTCGAAAAATATGGAAAATATGAAAAAATGACGAAACCATACATTTGTCTGAAACATTTTTTCGTATCTTCTATATTTTTCTAGATATTTACAATTAAAATGAAACACTCGGTATATTGCAACTTATAAATCTATTATATTAACATTGTCTTATAGTTGATTTATTATGCTTTTATGTGAGTTGCAATAAATTCTTGAGCTTATTTCATAGTTTGACACAGAATATTTTTCTTTTTTAAGTCATCAAAGATCAATTTTCCTCTTTAGTATAAAGTACTTTAAATTATGCTAACATTTAGATAATATGTCCTTATTTTAATTGATAATATTCTTGAAGCATATAAATCTAAATGTTTTTACTTACAGAATGACACACAATTTCGAAACATAGTTTTGTGTCTTGTCACATTTAGTGTCTTAAGAATGTAGATTAATCCTTGATGAATTGAAGGAAAAAAATATTCTTTCTCAAGATATAACTGATATACCGTGAAATAAATTATAGAGTATGGAATATAAAACATAATCTATAGAAATAAGATATTTTCAGCTACGTTATTCTTTTCTATAATTTAATAATCAAAATCAATTTTCAAATATGTCTAATATTATACAATTCTTTAAATTTGATAAAATTATGAGATTTGAACTGGAAATTATAGAATTATTAACATTTGTTTATGGTTGATTAATTATTTATGTAATTTATGTTGCAGTACATCATTGAAAATAAACTTATTTTAAGTATCATTGAAAATAAATTTATTTTGCAGTTTGTTGATATATTGAAATAGATCATTTTTGTTTATCAATATTCATCAAGAATTAATTTGCATTATATTATAAAGTATTTGAAAATAATATCTGAAAATACATATATATATACCAGGTGTATGCATAAGTTTTTTCCGGTTTAACTAAGAGATGTCGCCAGCGAAAAGTACGCAGCGTATTAATTTGACACATACATCATTTTGTTCGTCTGACATTTAAAACTACAAACACACACAAGTTGAGTCCGCCAAAAACTAGCGTCTTTGTTTTATCGTTCAGTGATCATGTCGAGTTTTGTGCCTGAAAAAGAACATTTGCGGCACGCTTTTGCTTTTTTTATTTAATCAAAAGAAAAAGGCTGTTGAAAGTTATCGTTTGCTGGTAGAAACATATGGTGAACACGCTCCATCGATTAGAATATGTGAGACATGATTTCGACAATTTAAAAGTGGTGATTTCAATGTGAAAGACAGTGAGCGCTCTGGTAGACCACAAAAATGCGAAGACGAGCAATTGCAGGAGTTATTGAATGATTACCCAATTCAAACTCAACGGCAATTAGCAGAAGCATTACATGTATCACAAGAAACAATTAGCAGACGTTTACGAGCAATGGGAAAGATCAATAAACTCGGTAAATGGGTCCCACATGATTTGAATGAACGTCAAATGGAAAATCGCAAAGTCACTTGTGAAATGCTGCTTCAACGCCATGAAAGGAAATCATTTTTGTATCGAATTGTGACGGGTGACGAAAAATGGATTTATTTTGAAAACCCGAAGCGGAAAAAATCGTGGCTTTCACCTGGCGAAGCCGGTCCATCAACACCAAGGCGCTTCGGCAAGAAGACCATGCTCTGTGTCTGGTGGGACCAGAGCGGTATTGTGTATTATGAACTCTTGAAGCCCGGCGAAACCGTTAATACTCAACGCTATCGCCAACAAATGATTAATTTAAACCACGCATTAATCGAAAGACGACCGGAATAGGCCAGAAGACATGGCAAAGTGATTTTGTTACACGACAATGCGCCGTCTCACACAGCAAAACCAGTGAAAGACACCTTGAAATCGCTTGGATGGGACATTCTTCCGCACCCGCCGTACTCCCCAGACCTGGCGCCATCTGACTATCACTTCTTCGCATCAATGGGGCACGCGCTCGCAGAGCAGCACTTCAGCAATTTCGAGGAAGTTGGAAAATGGCTCGACGAATGGTTTGCCGCAAAAGACAAGCAGTTTTTCTGGCATGGTATTCATAAATTACTTGAAAGATGGGCGAAATGTGTAGAAGCCGATGGCCAATATTTTGAATAAAAAAAAAATTAATTTCCCTTGAAAATTACGTGTTTTTTTTTTACTAAAAAACCGGAAAAAACTTATGCATACACCTGGTATATATATATATATATATATATATATATATATATATATATATATCTAGATAAGTATTGTTGTAGCCAGACCTACAACTAATAATAAAAGTAGTCCGCATGGCAACAAAAGTAGTCCGTTTGAATTTTGAAAAAAAGTCTTTCAAAAGACAACACAAATATGTGATCGCCAAAATTGCGATTAGTCTTTCAAAAGACCGCAGAAACGCGCGAAAATATTGCGAAAAGCTTATCAGCAAATTCCTAAATTTGATGATCGAACCGAGCGTGATATTGATCAATCAATATCACACAATCAATCGACGCAACTGATCGGAATGCTGATTGGGCATCGATCAGTCTATATAATCGGTTACACAGCGGAATAAAGAGAGTCGAAATTATAAGTCATGCGGAATCAATATTATAAAAGTCGCGTAAGATATTACGGAATCCCTTCGCGAAGTTCACGCGAGCCGTATTATCAGCATCTCAGGTGTCACACTCGGCCGCCAGAGTAACGCGAGACGCGCCGATCCGCACGACGACGCTTAATCGTGTGTGTAAAATATAATCAATATAATATCAAGTATTTGTGCACTTGTTAAAATAAATCAATTAAAGTAAAGAAAGTGTGTGTTAATGATTTTAAGAGGACCCCTACATTCCTTTGATCCTGCTCGGAGTTCCAACTCCTTAGGGTTGCCGAATCCGACTATCCCGAATATTAACGTTATAGCCCATCTGGGGGTACAATAGTATCAGAATTGTTTAGCATTTATGAATTTAAACTTATAGATGTATTTACATGTAATAATAACAGACATGTAATAATAACATTAATAACATTATTATGTTAATATTATATGTGAATACGTCTCCGAGTCTCCGTTAAAGTACTAAAAGATGTTAATATTTATTTATAGGTAGAATATTTTTATTAATTGAGTTATCTCTAATACATTATCTTTAACCGTTTGAGTCCCAGGGGGTATTGAAAAAACACTGTCGAAGAATCCCAAACAGCGCAACCGCGCTTTCTCTAAATGAGTACGAAAAGAACCAAGCAGCGCGATGGCGCTTGTTTTATTTTATGTCGAGAAATACCAAGCGGCGCGATAGCGCTTTGTTTATTTTATAATATTTCAAATTTTGTTCGATAAAAATTATTGAGGAGATAACAATGAAATAAAAATTTTTATTTTGTAATGTATTATTGCATTATTATAGTATTATTCTACCTATTGTAAAATGTACTATTTACATTAAAAGGAGCTGTGTGATGTACTTGCGTCAGTAAATCTGACCGCGCGACTTCGACAATCGGTACGCACCGTCAGTTGTCCACAATGCTCGAAATGTGCTGGGTTTTCTCGACATAAAATCTCAACAGCGCGATCGCGTTGCTTGGGACTCAAACGGTTAATATTGCAAATTTATTACAAAGTGCTTCAAAACTATATGTCAATCTGAAAATATATCCATTTAAATTTATTTGTTTTAATATCATTATCGATTATAGAAAAGAATGTTATAATTATGTATCTGTAGATGAATATTAGAATTATTTAATATTTTAACTCAGATATATTTTGACATATAATACAAGCATTATTTAAAGTATACTATACTATATCGTATATCTATATCATATATTTATCATATATTTCTGTATTGGCAAAATGTCAAATAGTACTAACACTTATCTATAAATATAGATCAGTTGCTTCAATAATATTATCAATGAAAAAAGGTTATATAAATATAAAGATTATATAAAAAAAAGATTATATTCAAGATTATATTCAAAGTTATATTCAAGTAATCATGTCAAATTTATAAAGATTCTATGATTTGGACATATTTTTGAACATTGATATAATTATTAAAATATAGAAAAAGATAAGACAGTTAAGAATAAGCTTATAATGTGGCTGATGTAGTAATGTGGAAGAAAAAAAATATTCTAACTCAAGATATCACTGAGTCCTCCGTGAAATAAATCCGCTTTCAATATACTACTACATAACTTATATGAGAATATACTAAATTAATTGCAAACGAATGTTAATGGTTTAGGAAATTGCAATATAAATAGAACAAATTTAAAAAACTATTTGATTTGGATATATTTTTGTACATAGACAAATTCGATATTTGTAGAAATGGGGAACGGCATATATGAGGCCTATATCACTATAGTATACTGTAATATCGTATAGATAATGATTATATATAGATATACGTATAAAGAAATTATTTCTGAATATATCTATATTAGTTTATTCGTTATCTATACGCTTATTAAAATAACAACACTTCTATAAATTATAGATAGAATTGTTCAACATAAAGATTATATTAAGGACTTTCTACATAAATAGATAGATAGGCAGAATTGAGGACAGTCCTGAAAACTGGCATTTCGTAGATAGGGTTTTCAGGACTATCCCGATAACTGCCAAAATTCCTTAAAACTGCCATTACATAATTAAAAATGCGCCGAAAACTGCCTTTTCATATACATATATATATATATATATATATATATATATATATATATATATACTAATTTATCTATGGAATGCGACACGCGATTTAAGAATTACATTATTTGTAAATCGGCGAGTTGCTCAAGCGCTAAGCAGTGCTAATCAAATGCTTAGCTATCTCCGATCAAGTGGTTTATTCCTGAGCAAGTGCAAATGCGAGTGCGAATGCGAGTGCGAGTGGAAGTGGAAATGCAAGTGCGAGTGGAAATGCAAGTGCGAGTAGAAATGCAAGTGCGCGTGGAAATGTAAGTGCGAGTGGAAATGCAAGTGCGCGTGGAAATGCAAGTGGGCAAAGGTATCGTCGCTTGAGGTTTTTACATGTTGCCAAAACATGGAAGTAGGGTAGTGACCTAAATTCCAATGTTATGATTCTACCGGTTTGAATAGAGCCTGTTACCAAATGGCCTTGGCACAGTTTGCCTATTGTTAGTCCACTTTCACTATGAGTCAGCTATGATTCACGCGTTTAAGACCTTCTAGTTGTTCTTGACATAGTTTTCTATTGGTCAACTTGGCCTACATTTGCTATAAATCAGCGATGACTCGTGGTACTAAAGTATTATGGCGGCCTTGACATTTAACGTTGGCCTACTTTCGCTTACAAACTGACTATGAGTCACACTTGTGACTAAGTATTATGGCGGCCTTGACATTTAACGGTGGCCTATTTTTATTTTCAAACTGATCATGAGTCACACTTGTGACTATTCGGTCGACCTATTTTTGTTTCTAAAGAGTTATACTTTGTTATAATAATTCCTTTCTTATAATTAACAAACATACAATTTGCTCGAATTTAAGCTTTTAAATATTAATCTTCTCAATATCGTTTTAGATATACTTTACAATTTTTATAATAATAATGATTACATCTGTTGTACCCCGGATGGGCTACAACGATAATATTAGGGATAGTCGGGTTCGTTAAGCCTAAGGAGTTGGGACTCCGAGCAGGATCAAAAGAATGGAAGGAAATCTTCTTGAATTCACTAACACACTTTCTTTATTTTTAATTGGTTTATTTAATAAATGCACAAATTCGTGGGTTTAGTATTGCTTATTTTATTTCTTTCACACACGGTTAAACGTCGGCGGGCGGCTCGGCGCGTGTCGCGTTACTCTGGCGGCCGTCGACCGAGTATGTCACCTGAGACGCTGATAGTACGGCTCGCGTGAACTTCGCCGCGCTCTGGTAATATCTTGCGCGATAATTATAATAATGATTCCGAACGACACGTTATTCTTGACTCTCCGCAACTCCGCCTTGTGTGATTGATTATATAGACTGGTCGATGCCCGATCAACATTCTGATCGGTTGCGTCGATGATCTCGTGATATTGATTGCTCAAATTTATTTATTGATCACGCCTGGTTCGATCAGCAAATTGAGGAATTTGCTGATAGGCTTTTCGCAATATTCTCGCGCGGTGCATTTCTGCGGTCTTTCGAAAGACTGATCGCAATTTTAGCGATCACGCATTTGTGTCGTCTTTCGAAAGACTTTTCCCGAATTTCATTCGGACTAATTTTGTTGCCATGCGGACTACTTTTATTATTAGTTGTAGATCTGGCTACAACACATCGTATAATTAGTATATCTAAAATATATCAGTATACTCTTTTTATATTTGTAATACATTATTTATTAAATTTTTTCAGGTACAAAATGGCTTTGATTGTGATTGGTTAAATTATTAGGATAGTTTTCCATATTAATATTCATGATTTTTATCATAGCCATAGGATTAGTGTTAATGATAAAAGAGAAGTAACAATTATAAATATGAGGCTAGGATGAAGATTTCTAGAAGTTGAACCGGTTTATGCACAGAGATTTGCCTGCTGAACTGATTTGAGTTTTTGAGATAAGTGTATATAAGCAAGTTTATAATTGTTTAAATATCTTCTAAACGGTGTGGGTTAGGTAGGTATGTGTAATGAGGTAAGTTGCAGGATTTCCTGTGTGTTGTCCAAATCTTTCATAATAATTATTTGTTAATATAATAATTTATTTATTTATAATTTTCATTAAATAAAATTCAAATCGTAGAATTTCCTTTCTGAGATAAAATATATTTCTATTGTGATTGTTTATATAATTTTATAAAGAAAACTATATCTTATAAGAAAATGTATAATGTACGTATATATATGTATATGCTTGTATATACTTTTAATTTTGTTTATATCTCGAGAATTAAGAATCGTAGCCACAAACTGTATTTATGTTTTCGAAAGAATTTTCGATGGAGAATGTATCTATACAGGGAAAATATATCCATATGAGGACATCAACAAAATTTATCCTTGAAATAAGGGTGTGTATTAGGTGAACTGTTGAATAAATGTTTTGTCATGGATTTTATTATATTGTCATTATGACTTTTATTGCTTATTCACATTTCTATTGTTATTAATTTTGTTATTAATTTTTATATTTATTAAAATGGAACAAAAGTGAAAGGTTTGATATACAAAGGTTTCTTAGTTTCTGAAGTTATATTTGACGATATAAAGAAATTGGTTGGTATGATTTTGTTATTTATATTGTAACGGAGCATCTTTCGGATGCTCCGTTGCTAGCGCACGCTATGCGGCCCGCACCATCCGAGGTCACTCGAACACCCCCGACCGCGACCGAACAATACACGCGCGCCTCTGAGTTGTCACGCATCGACGACATGACCGATCAGCTGTTTTACTTGACAACGAATAACAAATTAATCGTTGACACGTGGCGTGAAAACAGATATAAATACCCAACAAATTTCGCGTCAAAAGATCAAGACCTGTCCGCTCATCCGACCTGTCCGTTCCGAAACACCGATCCGATCAGAACAGCAAGATAAGATTCTCACAAAGAATACCGAGCGTTCTCCGTATTCTTGTTCTTTCCTTCTCGAAAAATCGGAGTGTTCTCGAATTTTTCGCTCTACAAGAATACCGAGCGTTCTCCGTATTTTCATTCTTTCCTTCTCGAAAAATCGGAGTGTTCTCGGATTTTTCTCCCCACGACAATATCGAGCGTTCTCAGTATTTTCGTTTCATCCCACCCAGAAAGTCGAAGTGTTCTCGGACTTTCTTACGGAATATCGGGTGCACGCGATTTCAGTACTCCGGCGTATTCGAAAGTTGGAGCCTTCTCAGACTTTCCAGCGACATCCGCCACCACGCGTGTCACGACAAGCATCGACTGTTGCCTAGCAACCCACGCGTCCGAACACTCAGCCACGCGCGGGCCCGGTTGCCTAGCAACGCATCACCGATACGACCACGATTAAATCGCTGTCATCCGTCGCATAATCCATCCAACCGCATTATGAACATCGCAAAGCGACGAGCGAGAGACGACAACGAGCGACCACGCTGCAAGAGACGTCATTTAGATTTATAACGAAATCATTATAAAACAGTTAAAACCCGGCGACTGCAATCCTCTCACAAACCCGGCATCCGACGAGCATACTCCGAACGCACGTCCCCGCGTCCGTACCGTAGAATAAACCAAACGCGCAGGGACGTACCGTTACAATATAATTATATGATTTTGTTTATTTATATAATTGTTAATAAAAATATTACAATGTACCGATAATTGTTTTGTTATAGTTTTCGTGCGTTACGTGGGCGAGGTTATATTTTCTACATTTGTTTTTTATTCATTATTTACTGTTTTATATTAATTTGTTAAGATTTGTTGTTAACATTGAAATGCTTAGATAAGGATGCGATATTAAGCTTTATTTTCTTTGATACTTTACTGAACAGTCCGGAAAAGTGATTTCAGTATGTTCTGTTTTTGTTAGTGAGGTTCTAGGGAAAATTTACTAGGAACATTAAGGCTGTAGTAGCACCATAAGATTGTGGTAAGGAGCGATCATTTTGTATAAACTTTTAAATAATTTTAAGCGGTATATTCTTTTATTATATGTATAGGAAAGGTTTGACGGTGTTGTCTCCTAACACAGTCAGTCATAAATAATTAAAAATTTTTGAAAAATTTACACTGAACATGACCAGAGGTACTCTCGGCGCTGGGACGTGACAAAAGAGGGATAATGAAGCTCGTGGAGAGATGGCAGAAAGTCATTGAACAGAATGGAACATATTTAGTTAATTAAAAAGCGATTAAAATCGCTTTTTTTGCTAAATATTTTGC
This sequence comes from Pogonomyrmex californicus, assembly GCA_024349325.1. Lineage (NCBI taxonomy): Eukaryota > Metazoa > Arthropoda > Insecta > Hymenoptera > Formicidae > Pogonomyrmex > Pogonomyrmex californicus. Next base: position 274,796 of record JAECZD010000046.1, read on the forward strand.
GTTTGAAATTTACTCGATTTTCGCTACGAAATTATGCATAGACTCAATACGTAGGTGAGTATATCGAGATTATAAGTGCGGTTTTCTTTTTTAAAAACTTTAGTATTGGCAGATGTTACAAAAATAAATAGTTTGGGATGTTCTGTTCGGGTAAGCGTCCGCATTTTAAAATAGTTTCTTTGCTGGTTAAAGCGAAAATCATGTTATCCGCAACCATAAATTTCCTTGAATTGATCGTCTAGTTGGTCGATTATCTTTCCTGCGACTTCTTCATATAATGGGCCATAATTATTAAGTTGACAATCGTTGGGTAATGCGTTCCAGAAAGTATCTCCACCTTCTATATCGATACACTGAGTAGCCATGAGTTCACAGGTTACCTGAACGGAGTATAATTCTATTGGTATCTACTTTTATCTTGGCTGTATAATCTTGTAGATCTTTATAGTCGCGAGGACGGTGATATCTGTCCATGTTCCATAAGGGCATAATAATTTTGAATACGTCCCTCCATGATATGTTCCGTCGGCATCTAATTGTTCCGCCAACGTTACAGGCCTGATGATCGTTTGATTAGGATGAATGCCTGTAATAAGCGTTGCTTCTAGATGATAGTTACCAAAGACATTTATGCATGCTCTTTGGGGTACTTTCTGTATGTATGAATATTTACCATTGGGAATATCCATAGAATGAGAGAACATCCCACATTTCCTGATTAGTCTATCAATCTCGATTTTACATTGGTGTATCTTTATGCTTCTAAATTCATTAACTTGGAGTAATTGCAGATAAACTCGGGTCTTTTTTAGAGTCCGCTGCGGAATGTCGCATTCCTCGATGTTCAAGAGCGATAGTGTGGTTAAATTTGCTTGCAGTGATTCACAGTCATAGCCTATTATTCGTGCCATAGCCTATAATCCGTGAGCCTTTCCGAATTCAATAAATATTATCATTATGACGATCCTTTCGATCATCTGAAAATTTAATTATTCGAGGTTGGTTTGATATAAAAAATCCTTAAGCGATTGGGATGAACTATGCTGTTTTTCTTAATTTTAATTCTAATGTTACTTCGATTTAATATTTTTAAGACTTCGTGCGGGCCTGTATATTGGTCTCCGAATTTTTCTGGTTTAGGCCCTTTTTGCAAGAATATGTAATCTCCTGGTTTGAAAGTTTGTGGTTTAATCTTCCTGTCGCAATATTTCTTTGATTTGATTTTTGCTTCGACAATATTTTCGCGAGCATTTGCTTGTATCGTGTGAAGCTGAGTAACTAGATTTATTAAGTATTCATTATAATTTGCTTTATCTTCTGGAGTTAAAAGTTCGCTAGACGATATTCTTGCTATTTTCCCAAAGACTAATTCGTATGGAATATGTTTAGTTCGTGTACATTGGTGTTATAATTAAATGTAGCGAGACCGATCCACCTGTCTCACTGTTTTCCTTCAGTTGCATATTGTTTTAAATATTCACCAAGCGCGGAATGGGATCTTTCTAACGAACCATTGGATTGAGGATGAAAGATAATAGTGCGTAGTTTGCGAATCTTGAATATCTTAACGAATTTTTTCATTAGGTCACTAAAGAAGTTTCTTCCTTGGTCGGAATATTGTTCCTATACAAATAAATTTATCAACAAATGCTTCCGCAATTGTTTCAGAGGTTTGATTTGGCAACGGTATTGCCAAGCAAAACTTAGTCAATTGGTCTTGCAAGGTTAAAATATATTCGTTTCCTTGTTCGGTCTTAGGTAATGGTCCTACAATATCCATGGCTACCTTATCAAAGGCAGATCCTGGTGTATCAGTAATGATTATGGGTTGTTTAGTTTTGATTCGTACTAATTTTTTCAATTGGCATTGTGAACATTGTTGTATGTATTTTTGCACATCTGATTTTAAGTCTTCCCAATAATAGTTGTGTTTAATTCTATTGTATGTTTTGATATCACCTCGGTTTTCCTGTAGGTACACAGTGCATTTCACTGATTACACTTGAGCGGAGATCTTGTCGGGGATATTTTATTAATTTATTACAAATAATTATTTTGGTGTACGCGTCAACAACTAATTGTATCTGTGTTTTAATATTGCTTCATGATATATTCTGGATAAGTTTGATTTTGGCTATACTAACAGCTTCCAGTTTTAGTTTGTCTGCTATTTTACGCAGGTCCTTCAAAACTGATGTTATTTGCTTTAAGGTCATTGTTAGTTCTTCTCGTTGTCCTTCGCTAATCGTTATAATCAGGTGATAATGATTCCTATACTTTATAGCTCGAATTTTTCCTAAAATAAGATCCTTTAATTTAGATAGTTCGTTTCGTTCGAATAATTTTTGTGAATCTGAGTCAAAAGGCTTTCCGTTGATGTTAACAAAGTAGACTATATTATCCTTACGTAAAAATAACAATTCTCGGGAATCGATGATATTGCTTTTCAGTACCTGATTTTCAATCATGACGGGTTAGATTTTCTTAAGTCATCCTCTTCGTTATTTTCATCATCCTCTTCTTTCCTTTCTTCTTCTTCTTTCTCGCTTTTTTCTCTACTCTTTCTTCTGGGTGTATTTCCATTCGACAAGTCTGTTATTTCTACGGTTTCAGGATTGATTAGAGAATGTGTTTGCAATCTTTTCAGGTGATCATCGTTTTCTTTTATTGTTTGGCTTCTTGTTTGTATTCTTTGAAGTACAGGCGGATTATAAATTAACGCCTTCTCTATAATTTGATTTTTTGACAGTTCGTTTAATTCTTCTTGGGTAAACGGTATGGAATCCGCGTTTTCCTTGAAAGAATTGTCGGTATTTGCCAAGATTGGATTTCGGATGGTTCGTCGTTCGATAATTCTTTGGAAATCTTCGTCCTCTTCCATTTCTTTTTCCTCTTCGGATTCTTCCAACAATTTGGAAATTACATCTGCGTTTTCTGGTTTATTAGGATTTAAAATTTTCCTATTGATAATTGCTTTGCAATCTATTTCTATTGGGTTCCTTGATAATGCATCGACATTTACATTAGTTTTTCCGATTTTATATACGACGTCATAATCGTGTTCCGCCAATTTCAATCTCCAACGAAATATACTCATATTCGCATCTTATGCATTCTTAAATCATAGTAAAGGCTTATGATTTGTTTATGATCAGTGACTAAGGTAAATTTTCATAAAGATATGGTCAAAAATGTTTAACACAAGTTTAACACATGTTTAACAGACTATTGCTAGTGCTTCTTTTTCGTAAGTATCGTATTTTAATTCATTGTCTGTTAAGGTCCGCGATGCATACGCGATTGGGCGATCTTTATTTATTTCCCCCTTGCGATAGAATTCCTCCTACGGCCATTCCTGAGGCGTCGGTTGTTAAGATAAAGGATTTTGAGAAATCGAAGTATTGCAAGATTCTTCGCATAGTTTCTGCTTCAAGATTTCAAATGATTCTTCCTAAACAGATGTCCAGTCAAATTGTGTGTCATTTTTTAATAAATTTGTTAATAGTTTAGCGAGCTTCGAGAAGTTTGGAATGAATCGTCTATAGTATCCCGCTAATCCGAGAAATTGTTTGATATTTTTAGGCGTTTTCGGGAACCGTTGCACTGCTTCCAATTTTTTGGAGTCTAGTTTAATCTCGTTTTTGCCGATCACGAGTCCTAAATATGTTACTTCGGATTTTAGAAATTCACATTTATCTGGCTGTAATTTTAAGTTTGCTTCGCGTAATCTGTTTATTAAATTATTATACTTCCTTTCATGTTCCTCTAGTGAGGAGGTATATAACGATATCATCTACATAGACGAATAATTCTTTCCCTTGTAATCCGGTTAGCACTAGACGTTGGACTATTAGACGTTGGAAAGTGGCAGGTGTGTTTTTTAGACCGAAGGGCATTCTATCGAATTTATAATGCCCGAAAGGAATTGTAAAAGCTGTTTTATAACTATCTGAAGGATCCATTTTGATCTGGTGAAATCCAGAGACTAAATCGCAAACTAAGAAGTATTGGGCTCCTCCCAATTGATCAATGATATCTATAATATTCGGTAAAGGGTAGGCATCTCCAATGATCTTATCGTTCAATGCTCGAAAAAAAAATCCAAAACCATTCTCCAGCGTTTGTTCCCCTTTGAATCTTCCTTTTTAGGCACTATCCATATAGGGGTGCTATATGGAGATTAAGATGGCTTTACTATTCCGACTTCTAACAATTCTCATGCTTGTTTATCTCCTCCTTGTGAACTTGTGAGAATCTGTACTGTCGTGTATTTATTGGTAGATCATCTGTGGTTGGTATTTGGTTGGTATTTGTTGCAGTACATGAGTGGCAGTTAATTTTTCGCCAGGTATGTGGAATATGTCCTGATTAATTTTTATTATCCTTTCCTTAAGGTTTTATTATTCTTTCCTTTTCTTGTTCCTTTTCTTGTTTAAGTGTTCCAACCGCAAGAATTCTACAATTTCAGTAAGCCGATCCCTTTCATCCTCTTTTGATATTACTAAGCATTCGTGGGGATTATTAGTTAAGGTAATGAGTGACAATCCTTGTGTGGATTTGTCTTTATGTTTTGATTTACGCTTACGTATACATTTATTCAATATTTCTTGAGACTGATTTTGTTTTGAAAAAATTCTGGAAGACGGTTTTTTATTTTTCATTTTATAATTATTAATTAAGTTTGTCCTTCTTATGAGCTCCTTGATGGTATTTTGAGAGGTTCCTGTTCTTTTATTTCTTTTCTTCGAGAGCATCTTATTTCTCCGAAATTTAATATTTTTTAGTTGAAGCGGGAAATTCTTATTTTTAATTTCTCTTGGATAAAGTTGTGTCGAGTTACGCAGTGAGGTTTGATAACTTCCCTCCTCGCAATCGACGGAGCTGGAAATTGTTAGGTGCGGAAATTTTCCTCTGCAATTCCGGAATTTCCTTTTGAGGTGATTTGGTTATCTCCCCTCTCAGGATTTTTAGGACTATTTAAGTTTTAGGATAAGGTTTGGTAATTTTCCTCTGCAATTTTAGGATTCTCAGGAGAGGTTTAAAAATTTCTCCTTCCAGGGATTTTGAGATTGAAGCTTTCATTTTTATTTTTGTTTTTATTTTTCAATTTCTCATGGATTTGATTTTCATTTTCAGGGTTTATAGGATTCTTATTTGTATCTCTCTTGGTTTGTATCTGTAATCCCGTCTTCAAGTAAGTAAACATGTTTGTTCTCATTCTTAGGATTGGTAACCTTTTCGGTATCATTTTCATGAAAATTATTAACCTTATCGTTGACAGTACTGTCCAGAGATAATGAATACGTTGGAATTTCTGAATTATGCGTCTCGAGATTTCTTTCATAATTGTTGAGTATTTCGTCGAGAGTCTTAAATCGCAATATTGGTACTTGTATTTCTGTTTCTTCGTCTAACATACTTATAATATTTATGTATACTTTTCCAGCAATGTTTTCTATTATGGAATCTCTTGAATAAATCCCATGAGCTACTTTTAATTTAGGTATGTATCCGATCTTTACTTCGGGGTTATTCTCACATAAAATAACGACTCTGAGCGTGGTGGTACGATGATGATTTCTGGAAAAGAGAATGGTATATTAATTCCAGATATGTTTAAATGTCCCTAAGCATAATCTATCGTTGAAGAGGTTTGTTTAAAGAAATCGTTACCGAGTATACCAGACTGTGAAATAGGGAAATCGTTAGACACTATGTGGAATTTTACCAAGATTTTAAAGAGAGTTAAGGTAATTTCACCGAGTATAAACGGGGTATTCATTTATTCCATTTAATTTTAATATGCAAGAGTGATCAATAGCAATGTTTTTAGGTACAAAATCTTCTTTGATTATATTTCGGTCCGGAACCAGTATCTAACATAAAAGTTAAAGGAGAAATTATCTTATCTAAGGTTATCCGGACAGTAGGCACGCGACTATGTTTGTCGAGGTTTACTACCACGAGTTGAGCGTTCGGTATGTTTTTTATCGGGGTGTTGAAAATATCGATGTGTGAAACGTGCTCGGCCTTCCGTTGCACACTCGACTTCGATGGACCATTAGAGTTTTCCGAATTGTTTGCTTTTCTGCGATTTCGTAATTCGCAGTTTTCTAAAAGATGTCCTTGTGCTTTGCAGTAGCGACAATACGGAAAGCTATCTGATTTTTGAGTTAACTTAAATCGACAATCTTTAGCGGTATGACCGAAGTTGTTGCAATTTTGACAAGAGATTTTCGATTTATTTCCCGCTATCATTTTTGCTGGTCATTTTGTTTCTTCCAGCAATTACGGAGTGCCCGAGTTTGTCGCACCATTCAGATCAGGAAAGTCTTATTTTGATTGCTGTTATTATTCGTATGACAAATTGTATCCTAATTTCGAGCATAACTGACAGTATTTTCACGTATCATGTTAACGGTTCGTCGTGACTGTGGGTCGCGAAATCGACACATATTAGCGTCGTGTCTGCGTTTCTTGCAAATCTGGCAAATCAGTATTTCGTTTCCCAAATTCTCGGTTCTATTATTATTTTGATATAAATTTTGATTAAACTTCCTATAATTATTAGTTGAATGTCCATCTTTACACATAACACATAACAAATTTGAAGGTTTCTCGCGTACAGTAATATTAATTGGTTTTGAGGTGATACTTGATCCGTGGCGCAAGTCCGATATTGCGCGTAATTTTTTTTCTATGTGTAATGCATCGGTCACAGTTCCTTTGATGTCGAGGTTTCTGGCTATTCTTTGTTGGATTTCCGGATTCAGATCTCTAATAAAACATTTACACATCCTTTTCTAACGAGTCCATGATACTAGTTCTGGGAGAGAATTTCCGAAGTTTCGATTGGCCTCTAATATTTGTTTCGCTAAAATCTTTACCTGATTTGCGTAAGTTACAATGTCTTCATTACTTTTTTGATAAATAGAACCTAATTTATCTTGTAATTGATATATGTTTTTGGAATGATCATAAATTTGTTTTAAAAAATTTGTGAGTTGAGCAACATTGTCGAAATCCTGATCTGCGACGGTACGACGGGCTTCCCCAACTACTCGCGTTCTTATAACTTTGGTGAATTGCGATTCGGCTTCATCTGGTAACATAGATTTAGCTTCCTCACATCTCTCGATAAAATAATTTAGAGGGATGTTTTGGTCATCAAAAAAAGGGACGGCCAATAGCATATTTTAATGTGGCGAAAAGATTATTTTGCGCCATACTTAATTTACTCAAATCTTCCGTCTGGCTGTTCGTAGTAATGTCAAACTTGCCCGTTAATGCTAAATTTTTGGGGTGTAATGTATTAAACTCGGACGCTTCGCAAATGGTTTCTAATTCTTCCACAATTGAGGTCTCTTCTAAAGGAAAGGCAATCTGGGAGCAGGAGTTTTTGCTGGGGTAGAAGTGTATATAGTTTCTGATTTAATCTTTTTAGAATTACCGCCATTCTCTAGATCAAGATTGTAGAGAACGTCTATTTTAGCCTTGTCGGCCTTAAATCTCGTAATTATTCCCGTCTCCAAAGATTGCATTTATCATCCCGGACGAGCCTCCAAATTTCTGCGATTTGTTACGTCCAGCCCGAGATAATTATTTTAAAGAGAAAATATGGATGGGCTAGGAAGGATGCTCTAAATACCCTCTCACAGGGGGGCGTGCTGGGACGTTCCTACGAGTCGGACACACCGTGCAGATCCACGAGTGCGAGTCAACGCCTTGAGAAAGACGCTATGACTCCGACTGCGTGATGTACGTCCGTCGGTCCGTAATTTAGGCAAGAGAATTTAATCTCTTTTGCCAGGGACAGGACCATGTGCGAATCCTGGAATAGCGGGGAATGAAAGAGGGAGGAAATAACTAAACGTCAAGTAAATTGAATTTACATATAATTGATAATTTCAAACGAATACAATTTTAACAAAACTACAAAGATTTGTGTGATCATTACTTCTAGTTTTGTATTGTCATGTACATTTACCTAAGATACATTTCATTGTTCGTGTGTGTATATGTGAATGTGTGTGTTATTTTTGATGATGAATTACGGAGGGGTATAATCTTGATCTTCTTCCGGGGGAGAAGTTTTTAAATCATGATAGAGGCAAGATTCTTCCAATAGGTCAGGAGGAAAAAAATATTCTTCTTGTTTCCAGAGATGGAGATAAGTCGCTAAAATCTAGAAGGAGGGATTGTGTGGGGGATGGTGGTTCAGGTGAGTAACTGGACGCTATAGGGGAAAAGGCGATTCAGGGGTTCGGAGGGGATGTCGGGGAAAGGACGAGCAGAGAGTTCGGGAATGATTCTCGACCTGGAATGGTCGATTCGTGTAACCGCGGTTTCTGTGAAATACTGGCTCGATTCTTTCGTGATGTTAGTGGCCGCTCGTCGAGCCCGTCTATTTCACCGATTTCTCAAACGTTTCAGGGAGCGTTTAGATCGTGGCGGTTTCGAAGTCAGTGCCTTGGGTTTCACTAGGAAAACAGGTGAGTCGGTAAGGAGAGAAGAGAGGAATATTAAGAGAGAAAGATTTGGCGATCATTCGGCTACCCTGAATCTTCCAGGGTCTTCCTCGAAATTCGGAAATCCTCGAGGTCCACAGCGGTTAGTAAAAGTAAGAAGAAAGAAAGAGGAGAAGAAATGTAAGGAGGAAAAGCAGATAAAAAGAACGTGGAGAAGAAATAAGAGAATATAAGGAGAAGAGACTCGAAAAATTGTTATTCGAGAATTATGTAACTTAAACTTACTGTTACTTAGTTGGCAGGAACTTGGAAACCGAAGAGGCGATGATAGTGGAAGCGGTGTCGCCAGGAAGACTTGCTCACTGTTTAATTAGGCTATGCGTTGACACCAAGTGTATAATCGAGTGAAAAAAAAAAACCAGGTCGAACTGAATGAAAGGAACAAGTGCTCTCGCTTTTAAGAGCGCTCTATATATATATATATATGTGTGTGTGTGTGCGTGCGTGCGTGCGTGCGTGCGTGCGTGCGTGCGTGCGTGCGTGCGTGCGTGCGTGCGTGCGTGCGTGCGTGCGTGCGTGCGTGCGTGCGTGCGTGCGTGCGTGCGTGCGTGCGTGCGTGCGTGCGTGCGTGCGTGCGTGCGTGCGTGCGTGCGTGCGTGCGTGCGTGCGTGCGTGCGTGCGTGCGTGCGTGCGTGCGTGCGTGCGTGCGTGCGTGCGTGCGTGCGTGCGTGCGTGCGTGCGTGCGTGCGTGCGTGCGTGCGTGCGTGCGTGCGTGCGTGCGTGCGTGCGTGCGTGCGTGCGTGTGCGTGCGTGCGTGCGTGCGTGCGTGCGTGCGTGCGTGCGTGCGTGCGTGCGTGCGTGCGTGCGTGCGTGCGTGCGTGCGTGCGTGCGTGCGTGCGTGCGTGCGTGCGTGCGTGCGTGCGTGCGTGCGTGCGTGCGTGCGTGCGTGCGTGCGTGCGTGCGTGCGTGCGTGCGTGCGTGCGTGCGTGCGTGCGTGCGTGCGTGCGTGCGTGCGTGCGTGCGTGCGTGCGTGCGTGTGTGTGTGTGTGTGTGTGATTTCGTTGAGGAAAACATCTGTACACATGTTGTTCTTCCGCGATTAGAATAATAGAGATTATTCGCTTAGCTGAATTCCTGTAACCGATCTCCAGAAGAAATCAATTGCGTAATCGTCGCGATCTAACAGCGTAACAGAACATGTGTCATCCGTTTATTCGCTTAATTAAATTCTAATAACTGATACCCGAAAGAGAAGAATAGTGCAGTCGTCACAACGTAACACCAGAGTAAAGTACTTAAATGTATTAACCCAAAAACGGACAATTAAAACGTAACACATTAATCTGTGATGCTCCTGCAAAAGCATTTATTTTAAATGTTAAATATCATTCTGGTTATGCTAGTTGTACAAAATGTAATATTGTAGACTCACGTATTGATAGAGTTTTATGTAACAGTAAGTTTAACTACATATAGTTCTCTAATAATAACTCTTGAGTCTCTTCTTATATTTTTTCATTTCTCCCTTACGTTCTTTCTATCCTTTGCCATTTCTCCTTTCTACTCCCTTTTCTCTTGTTTTCTCTTTACTTTGGTCATCGGACCTCTGGGGTTCCCTATGCGTTGCGGAGTACTCAGCAGATTCATGGCCGCCGAATAATTCAACAAAATCTGCTTCTTCTCTGTTTTCTTCGGCCGTTGAACCTCTCGGGCTCCCTATGTGTTGCGGAGCACTCAGCAGGTTTATGGCCATCGAATAATTCAACAAAATCTGCTTCTTCTCTGTTTTCTTCGACCGTCGGACTCCCTATGCGTTGCGGAGCACTCAGCAGGTTCATGACTACCGAATAATTCGGAGAATCTACTCTTTCGCAATTCTCACTTTCTGTTCATTTCTCTTGGTCGTCGGACTTCTCGGGCTCCCTATGTGTTGCGGAGCACTCAGAAGGTTTATGGCCATCAAAATCTACTCTTTTACAATTTTCTCTTTCCTTTCTTCATTTCTCTCCTCCGTCGGATCTCTCGGCTTCCCGACATATTTCGGAGATAGCCTTAAGGTTTAACCAACGATATTTCTCTCACACTCTAACGATTTCTCTCACTTATCCATTTCTTCCAGTAAAATTTACATCATCCTCTCTTTCCGACGCTCAGAGACGGAGGCGAGCTCTGAAGAGGCTCCGTTATCATCGAAATAAGCGAGCTCGTCGACCAGCCAACAATCTCTCAGCAAGGACAGGTTTCTACACGAACGGACGAAACCACGAGTTGCTTTGGCACGAAGCTTTATTCACCTGGTATTTCCTCTCCGTCCTACTCCCCGATCAGATTATCTGAGGCTGGGTCATCCCCAGATTTCAGCGCACTCTTTCCGGAATGCCACGACCCGGATTTCCAACATCCAAATTTCCTCACTAAGGAATCCCTGGACAAGTTCTGCGAACTCCGAACTCCTTCCCCCTCCTCTAAACCTCGCCACCAGAAATCCGACCCCCTCTCCAAAACACCCACGTACACACACAGATACCAAAGTATAAATTTAAATGTACAAAATAACCCTATATAAGATAAGAATAATTATAGTATGTGGACAAATATATAAATATAATTGAATTCGTACACAGAAACCGAATAATACATCTGTAAATTTTCTAGAATATTCAATCGTATGTATATTATATAAATCTCCGTTTCTTTACTCACCTCAAACAAAAAAAAAACATTTGTAACACCTTTTTTTTATTGATTAAATATAAATATACCTCAAGCAAATATACTTGAAAACTGGAAGTAATAACGTAAATCTTGTAATTTTGTTAAATTTGTATTTATTTAAAATTATCAATTATATGTAAAATTCAAATTATTTGACGTTTAGTTATTTCCTCCCTCTTTCATTTCCCGCTATCCCAGGATTCGCACATGGTCCTGTCCCTGGCAAAAGAGATTAAATTCTTTTGCCTAAATTACGGGCATGCGTCACGCAGTCAGAGTCATAGCGTCTTTCTCAAGGCGTTGACGCGCACTCATGGATCTGCACGTGCGTCCAACTCGTAGGAACGCCCTAGCGCGCCCATCTCGCGCCCCGCGAGTGAATATTTGGAGCGTCCTTCGTAGCCCATCCAGATTTTCTCTTTAAAATTAATTATCTCGGGCTGGACATAACATTGGGATTGGACTGATTTGTGATTTAATCAGCCCCGAATAAAAAAAAAACGAATTTTATAAATTCTATATCGCGGATCTTTTCTATTAATTCGATTATAATTTGGATAATTTATTTCAAAATCAATTTTTCTCAATTTATATTTAGGAATTTGTTTGATTATTTTAATTTCAGGTTGTCTCTCTAATTCTTTAAGTTTTAGGAATAATGGGAAGGGATTTTTATTTAAAATTATCATTTGATTTAACTGAAATCTTAGTCTTTTAATTTGTTCTTCGCCCTCCTCTTTTGGGCATGAATACTTTTGAAATGAATTATTTATTATTAAAACTCTAAATTCAAATTATTTAGTTACAACACCGTTGGCTGCGACTAAATAGTACACTATGCTTGTCAGCGACCGAATTTGGATTTAGAACTATTATCTTGATTTTTAATTAAGAAGTATTTAAGAAAGAAAAATAAAATTTCAGTTTTTCCGGTTGTTTTAGTTTAAAATTACCTTTATTTAGTTGAGGAGACTTTTAAACTTAAATAAATTTAAATTCTCCTAAGAGAAATATTACAAACAACATTTTTGCTATAAATTTAAGAATTCAACCCTAGGTTGATGAAAATGACAATAAATACGCACAACTTATGATCGTTACTGAAAATACGCTCTGACAAAACTGCTCGCTAAATAAAACGAACTGAACTGACTACTGTCGCTACTGCTGCTTTTTCCGCATGCGTATTTATAGGTGGAAATGATCAGAATCCTCGCGCGAGCTTCTTATCATTTCTTTTTTCGAATACATAATTAAGAGAGGAAAGGTTCTTTTTCAGAGATGTCATCTGAATTCTCGTTGGCAACAGCCGTAACCTGGTACCAACAGGAATTCAATAAATCAATAAATCAATATTTTTATCATAAAGCACGTATTCCTTCATTTAAGATTTAGATAGCCATGATAACCTCCCTCCTTAAGTCATACGTAGCACCTTATGTTATTACGTATGAATATAACTAATTAATCTGGTACAGAATTTTCTTATTTCAACGCAAAATTAGTTGTTATTATTATATTT